>VTFQ01000001.1:35085709-35368209 GCA_036281575.1 Ancherythroculter nigrocauda
CCCTTTTACGGTCTCCCATGCGCTCTTCCCTCGTGCACAGACAGAAATAGTCACTTATGCACAGATCGTAAGAAAATATCCCACAGCTCTACTCTTCAGATGGTCACATGACACAACAGTACTCAAAGAGTTGATTAACCAGATCAAATGTGTTCATGCATGAGTGTTTTGTTTCCTTGCATGCTGTACACACTAAGGATGTGGAAATACTTTTTTTTTCTCTCAGTATTTCTTGGTGAGGCATCATTTACATATCACTTAAGCTGATAATTAGGTCTCTGCTGAATGCTGAAGGCAGTGGCGCTCGCTCGCTCTCTCCCTCCCTCTAAATCTCTGTTACTAATGCTCAGTTTGATGCATGCTGTCTGGCTATACTCGTGCCTATTAGAAAGCCCTAGAATTAAATCCTCAGCTCATCCAGTCGGCTTTCCTTTCCCAGATAATAATGGAAAACCTGCTCAATATTTAATGCTGCTCCTCCCCGTCAGCTGCTGCAGCCACAAGTTTCCTCCTGAAAATCTTCTTTTATGGTTTCATTCGAGTTTAGTGGCAGGGTAATGCAGGATCAAGGCAACACAGGGCATGCACCGTAATAAACAAGTTGGAGTGAGATCACCAAGGCATTGTTGTACACTTCCTGTGTCCACACAATCACTTTAACAAATACGCAAAGGCCTCACGTTTAGGGCCGGGTGATATACAACATTTTTTAAAGAGATTCAGTATACATCTTTATTTATTTGATGCACCGATCAGGCATAACATTATGACCACTGACAGTTGAAGTTCTGCAGTGGTCAGTGTCTATCAAAAGTGCCCAAGGAAGGAACAGTGGTGAACCGGCGACAGGGTCATGGGTGGCCAGGGCTCAATGATGCACGTGGGGAGTGAAGGCTGGCCCGTGGGGTCTGATCCTACTGTAGCTCAAAATGCTCAAGAAGTTAATGCTGGTTCTGATAGAAAGGTGTCAGAATACACAGTGCATCGCAGTTTGTTGTGGATGCGGCTGCATAGCCGCAGATCAGTCAGGGTGCCTATGTTGACCCCTGCTGAAAGCATCATGTGAGCATCAGAACTGGACCACGGAGCAATGGAAGAAGGTGGCCTGGTCTGATGAATCGCGTTTTCTTTTACATCACGTGGATGGCCGGGTGCGTGTGCGTCGCTTACCTGGGAACACATGGCACCAGGATGCATTATGGGAAGAAGGCAAGCCTGCAGAGGCAGTGTGATGCTTTGGGCAATGTTCTGCTGGGAAACCTTCCCTGCCATCCATGTGGATGTTACTTTGACACGTACCACCTACCTAAGCATTGTTTCAGACCATGTACACCCTTTCATGGAAACGGTATTCCCTGGTGGCTGTGGCCTCTTTCAGCAGGATAATGCGCCCTGCCACAAAGCAAAAATAGCTCAGGAACAGTTTGAGGAGCACAACAACGGCAACAACTCACTGTGAGATTAAGCCTATAGAATGTAGTCAGAAAGTCCCTAAAATTTAAAGATAAAGAATTTAAAGAGAGTTTTTGTCTCATATTTAGATCATATGAGTTAAGCAATATCACACAAGTGCTGTTTTTGTCCCATATCCTATATAACAAGCGCAAATGCAATACTAATTTTATACAACAGTTCAGTAAATAAGAAGATAATATTGTTGTTTTAGACACAATATTGTCCAATTTAAGTTTTGCTAATGAAAATTTAAAGACAAAGGAGAACTGTTCGTCTCTGCGTAATGCACAGCAGTGTTTCATTTCTGAATCCGCGTTTTGAACGACCCGAGTGAAACCAATGATCGGTGTATGACATCAAAGTACAGTCAGAGCGATTCAAAAGCATAAGGAGCTGTCTGCTCTCAAATCGCTCTAGCAGCACTTTACTACTTTGATGTCATACATGTCTGTGTGTATATATATATATGTGTATGTTAGTATTAATTAGATTAATTCAAGTATACAGCCATATTTTTATTTACATATTTAAAAATGTTTCATAACTTATGCACTACGCAAGTGGCCCTTTGGACACTTGAGAGTTATGCAAGCCAATTCAGTGTTGAAGTGATTCACAGTAATGACCCAAACTGAATCTCTTTTTATTTTGTGTGATGAATTTTAAATCTTATTTTGATATTTAATTTGTCTTCCCCTGTTTTATCTAGACATGCTGACGTTCATCATCCATTCCATCCATTGACAGTTGTTCCTCTCTTACAGATTCTTCAAGAACAAGGCTCTCGAATGTGAAACAACTGTTTTATTTCCTCCAGTCCTGCAGTTGCTGGGCAAAACAACATGCACCATATCACATCGAGAGAGAAATTTGTCAAGCGGAATGACAACCTATTTAAAGTGGATGTTATGTTTTGATTTAGAATAATTGACACTTGTTTGTGCCTGCACAGTTATACCGGTCTGTTGGTTCTTGACATCGACGGATCCATCCGAACCGTTTTGTTTGAAAGGTAGGAATATGCATGTCATTAGTAAGCTGAGCAAAAAGGGCCTCAATCACGTCTGGTCCAATCATATTTACTCAGGGTCTCTAATCGACTTTCACAAAATATGTTTATCGTGTCATTTGTGGTCCAGTGAGCAATTATTTCAAAAAAGGAAAAAAATATATATATATATATATATATATATTTAAAACTGTATATTATTCCAGGAAGTTAAACCTCATAATTTTTTGAAATTATAATTAAGAGAGTGGAAAAAGTATTTTTTTTTTGATTGAGATTACAATAATCAGGTGGCTTATCTGTATCATTGGCTGGTAAAGGGATGATGGATTTTTATTGAAAGGATTTTTGTTTTAGCACTGATGAGATTATGATTTTATTGAATTTTTTGACTTACATAGTGTTAGTTTTTATACCAGAAGGGTGAAAGAACATCCATAACAGTTTGCCTCAAAGTTTCCTCACGTTTTGTGAGGTTTTACTGTTGCTGCCTTGAGTTGGTTAAAAACAGAACAGAAAAATGTTTGTCTTCCATCCCCACATTCATTCCACGTGGATTTTGGTTAAACTGGAACTTTTTTAAACGTTTTTTGGGGGGTGAAAAAAAACACCTGACACTGTTAACAAATGAAACGCGCTGACTTTGTGACAGAGATGTTGATAGATTTGGTTTAATTGGAGAATTAAGGCAAGGCTACAAAGACATTGAGTTTGATTTGTTTTGGCAATACCGTTTCGAACAACGCTTTACTTACATGACAGTGACTGTTAATTAGTGGTGTTGTAGGGCTTCTTTTATTCACACTTTGGTAAGTGATGGAGACAGAAAGGGCACTTCTAGAAGAGTGAAAAATTATTATCCATATAGTTTAACACTGCTGTTTTGGATTTGCTTCGTTTCAACTTGTTCAAGTTGAATTTAGATTCCAAATATACATAATCCTGTAGTTTATTAAAAAAAGAAAAGAAAAAAAAAGAGAGACATATTTTGACAATGTTGCCTTTAATGAACCTACACAAGATCTGAATTTCATTTGGAATTGTGGTCAGGGAAATAACACATCACTTTTGCTAGGCTACAAGCATATCTATTTGTGTACATAGACTAAAGAGCATAATATTCAGTGCATGCTATTTTTCCTAATCCTCTCTTACACACACATACACACAAAGGGCTTTTACTAGTGGAATACAAGCTATAATCTTTTGCAGAGATTCATTTGATCTCTTAATATTGCCTGATCAAGGCGAAGTTTACATGGCTAGTGTTTTATAAACAATAATGCTACACGTTTACTTACCTTGACTTATGTGACACCACATTCTAGTTTGGTTTCAAGACCTGTATGTTTACATATCCTCTCAATTACCTAGTTAGTTACTGTCAACCTTGTGTCTTAGCAGCTAGAGAGGAGGTTTGGGTCCTTATCAGTGGAGTGTTACGTTGCTTGCTCACTGAGTCAGTGTCTCGTGGTGAAATGTGCCTCTGTTATAGCCTCCGAGGCTCCACAGTGCATGGCATCCAGACAGTGCACTGCAAACGCCCATCGCTCACCGCTGACATCCTGGCCGAGACACTGGAGAGTGATGGTTATCATCACTGTGTAGGGCGCTGCAGCCCTTAAACTCGTTTCTTTACATCCTGCCTCCTAGATCTTGGTGGAGAAATTGCACACTGATGCACCGTTCACACGTCTCCATTATGTCTGCTGGACCTTGTCAGTCACGGTCGACATTTCGGTTGCCTGTTTACATAAACTCGTTTCTGATGGGCACCATTTTGTTTTACCTAAGGCGGGTGTGGGCGTCTGATGTCCTGCCTCGTTTTTTTTTTTTTTTTTTTTTTTCCTTCATTTAAAGCGTGCAATCTGCAAAATGTATTTTTGAAAATGGGCAGAAGCAGACTGAAATGACTTTTGCTCCACTTTGTCACTGCTGTTCCTATACTTATTATCCTATAACATGTTTTTGTATTTGTATTTTTTTTATGCTTACAATTTGTGTATTCACATAGTATATTATATATGTAATTGCAAGTTACGACTGGGGAAAATGTATATGATGGTAATGCTAGAACCTGGTCAAACTAAATAAACACTTTTGAATTCTGAAGTTTTTTTTTTTTCCTTATAGTCGAAATACTGATACACATCCTTTCTGCGTTTTTCTCAATGGGTCAATGACTTGATGGGTCTTTTTTTTTTTTTTTAATAATAAACAAAGATATGACATCCAAAGTATGTAAGATAGTACAACTAAATCTCTTTTACTGAGTCCAAAAATGTTTAATTATATTTTGCTACATATAAAGGTGTGAAAAGGTCATTCGGTTTAGCCATCCAAAGGCCAATACAGCCATTTCATTTGTGATTAAAATATCTTAAAATTAAATAAATGTATATATATTTTTTTTTATTTTGGCATGATTTTATAACATCATATATTAACATAGTGCAGAATGGTATTAAAATTGTGTAGAAGTCATTGCTTTGTTATAAAGAATGTCCAAAAAAATTAATTTCATTGATGTCATTTGGAGTAATCAATATAAAGGGACCATTTTGGATCAAGTCATGCGGTCAATATCATGTGACAGGATGTGACAGGTTCATTCAGACACCTGCAAAGGACCACGTCATGACCAAAGCACCACGTGGTCATGAAGCAAAGTAACTAACTCTCTTTTAACTATATGAAAAAAATCATGTTTTCACTTGCTCATAAACATGGAAAATGTAATATTTTAAAAACTTGTACTGTTCTTTTGTTAGCTAGATAGCAAGCTAACTAGCTAGATATCAGCCTGTTGACATTTTTTGAAAATATCATCATTCGGTAAAACCTCAATTTTGGTTAAACCGAATGACTTTTTTTTTAGTGACAAATTTTATCCTTGTAAAAAATGACAAAAGCAGTGTTAATTGATTATAAAAACCACATTATCTCATTGTTAACACTTAATAAAATTTCTAAATGAATTATATCTCTATTTTTTTTTTTTTTTTTACTTTTAAAAACCTTATTTGTCAATGACCCATATATATGTGTGTGTGTGTATGTAATATATATATATATATATATATATATTTATATATATATATATGGGTCATTGAAGTCATATATACTTCAAAGTTTTGAGCAGAGAACTAAATTGCAGGATACATTTTTAAAGTATTACGTTTATGAATTTATGATCTATGACTACAGGACATTGGTGGGAAGGGTATGAATTGAGCCTGTTTACTGGGGTCTAAAAATACTGCTGTAGTGACACAACTGGCACAGCAGAGGGCATTTTTTATGTATTTTAGGCTTGGAACATGTGAGATAACAGATCCTAAACCAGGTGTTTTCTGACTTAAAAGGATGAACTGACTCCAAAAATGAAAATATAAGGGCAGCCATATATTTTAATGTATAGAGTATAAATAAATGTAAAAAAAAAATTGTCATTGTATTAAAGCATATATGCTTCAGTATTTGTAGATTATTTTATCACGTTTTTATGGTGTACTGAAAAACAATAAGCATTTCATAAATTTTAATGGCTTTTATTGCCAAAAACATTTAATATATGCAAAGAGTTAATATTTTACAATGTTGACCCTTCTTCATAACTTCTGCAATTTGTTCTGGCATGCTGGATATCACCTTCTGGGCCAAACCCTGACTGATGGTGATCCATTTTTACCTTTTTAGTGCTCGGAGTTGATCACAATTTGCGTGCCTTTTGAGGATTGACCACAGGTTCTCTGGGATTAAGATTTGAGGAGTGGCCTCAGCCACGGATCCAAAATTTCAGTGTAATGATCTCCGAGCCACTTCATTATCACTCTTGTCTTGTGACATTGTGCTCCATCATGCACGTATCATCACCAAATTGCACCCATATTGTTGGAAGAAGTTGCTCTTGCAGGATGTTTTGATACCATTCTTTATTGCTGGCAGTGTTTTGGGGCAGAATTGGAGAGAGCCACTCCCTTGGATGAAAGTAACCTCACACATTGATGGTCTCAGGATGCTTCACTGTTGGCACGACACAGGACTCATGGTAGCGTTCACCTTTTCTTCTCTGGACAATTGGTTTTCCAGATGTCCCAAAGAGTTGGAAAGGGGCTTCATCAGAGAAAATCTGCTGCTGTCCAGTCCTTGTACTTCCTGCAGAATTTCAGTCTGTTCTTGATGTTTTTCTTGGAGGGAAGTGGCTTCTTTTCCACCCTTCTTGACACCAGGCCGTTGTCCAAAGTCTTGGCCTCACTTTGCAGAGTCACTCACACCCATCTGCTGCCAATATTGAGCAGCTCTGCACTGGTGGTGACATGAATCCATAGCCAACTACTCAGGAGGAGTCTGTCCTGGTGCTTATTGGACACTCTTGGGACATCCCGAAGCCGCCTTCACTGCAGTTGAACCTCTCTCCTTGAAGTTCTTGGTGATTCAGTTAATGGTTCTTTCAGGTACAATATTCTTTCCAGCAATTTCCTTGCATGTGAGGCCATTTTAATGCAAAGTGATAATGACTACACATCTTTATTTGGAGGGAACCATTGCTAACACAAGAACACTATGATTGGAAGTAGTGATGTTTGATTCTTGAATGAATCGTTCTTTTGAGCCGGTTCTCAGAAAGTAACCGTTCGAGCCAGTTCACTAATAGAACTGAATCTAACTTTAGTTCCAGGTTGAAGACCCAAGACACAGCCAAAGTAGTACGTCCGACTCAAATACCCCTTTTCCACCAGCACGAACCGGGTGTTAGTTCAGAGCTAATGCTAGTGCCAGTTCGGAGTTGGTTCAACTGACGAGCCTTCTAAGAACCAGTTTGCCTTTATACAGGCTAGAGAACAAGCACAGGCCTTTCGTCACTGTATATGTCTCATATTTCACAGCAAAGCTAGCGCTGCAGCGCCAAACACAAACACACAAAGCTTGTTCGAGATGCATCGGCTTCTCGCATAGCGATCGGCGCATGACATCAACGCTTCACGAGAACGATCTAAAAGCACAAGGAGTCGTATGCTCTACAAACGCTCCCGCAGATCCGCGGCACCCACTGAATCGGTCCGCGCTGCTCCGATGCATCTCGAACAAGCCTTCTATCAACAATCGCGGATGTTTCACTATTGTTGATGCTCATGGCTTTGCAAACCTACATCAGCATCCAAACACGGCTCGCCGTAATTTGTATATAGACGGAGATTACAATTGATCTGCTATTAGCTCGATTAGCTGCTATTTCAAAAATGGCGGTCACAAGTTTCTTGTTGGTCACGGTAACCCCGCCCCTAGCTCCTGACGCAAGCGGTTCTTACTTCTAGCCCAGCAATGTTTTGGTGCTACTTACGAACCACTTTTCCTGGTTCGGAGCTGGTGCTTTGTGTGTCGAAAGACAAAGAACTGATTTGAAACTAGGCTCTGGCTCCGAACCAGCACTCAAACTGCCTTGGTGGAAAAGGGGTATGTGTCTTTCGACACCCAAAGCACCAGCTCCAAACCAGGAAAACCGGTTCTTTGAAGGCTCGTAAGTTGAACCAACTCCGAACTGGCACCCGGTTTGTTCTGGTGGAAAAGGGTATAAAAACAACCGAATGAGCCGGTTCAACCAACTGTCGAAGTTTGGTGAGGATTACCGAGGATTCAAAAAATACCGAATGAGCCGGTCCAACTGACTGTTGAAGTTTGGTGAGGATTACCGAGGATTCAAAAAATACCGAATGAGCCGGTCCAACCAACTGTCGAAGTTTGGTGAGGATTACCGAGGATTCAAAAAATACCGAATGAGCCGGTCCAACTGACTGTTGAAGTTTGGCGAGTATTACCATGGAGTCTGATGAGTGAGTTGACGATACAATGCAAGATGTAGGCTACTCAATACTGGTCAGTCGTATTCGACATAAAGGATCCGCAAATTAAACTGTGACCACAAACTCCATTAACTTAAGTGAATGAAAGGCAATAATCAGCAATATGTATTGACACAAATGACTTTATTTGAATGTTTCATTGATAAAACAATAATTATCGTAGATAATCTATCATAGAGTTTCCTAGGTAAAAATTGCACATAAACGCCCTCCCATTTTAAAACTTGAATGTGATGAACTTGTAATCAAGACTTCAGAAGTGAGAGTTGTCAAATTTTCGATAGCACATGAAGGTAGCATTATTAGAAAAGAAATGCACAGTGACTTCATTGCATGATGACATCAGAAACCTATGAATATTTTATGCGCATATTGGGATATCGCATCAAAAACGTCTGGAAACGGCAAGATGCGCATAAATTCTAAAAATGCGCATAAACTTATGTGCTTGTTTGAGTCTGATAAATTTTCTATCCGATAAGAAAACATGCGCACAAACTACGATGGAAACACATTTACCTCAGTGCACATCAAAAAAATCATGTGACTTTGTGCAATGGGACAGCCTACTGTACTAACCAGCAGAAAAACCTTGTTGCAAAGCATCGGAAACACTGTTTTGGTCATTCAGAAATCTGTCGTCAATGTGGTTCCGTATAATTCCTCCCAGAACTGTCTTACATGACTGCATTCCCAATCAACTGTATTTGATTTATATTTTTATTCAGTTTATTTTGTATAAATAAAATAAACACATTCTTGTAGTTTATAACCAGTCTTGATAAAGCAGAATAAAACAACAACAATGCTAAATAGAACTTTTTTCCACTATTTATTCTGTTCTCTAAAAGTTTCTACTGACCTCCTTGCACCCCCTTGTGGTCCTTTGGGGGTCCCAGACACTGTTTTGAAAAATAATAACTGGACCTCCCACTACAGAGTCCTGGGTTAAATCATAAATACTGCACAAAAATAATGCACAAAACATTGGTGCATTCACTCAAGCATATCCAGGGAGCTTGGTACAGGTGCACTTGTGCAATTTCCCATGATATTTCAACAAGCTGCGACACGCTTTTCTGCCTTGTGTATCTCTCTCTGCTTAATGGGGTGCGTGCTCTATTCAGCAGTGTGGGAATGCCCTGTCCCTCAGATGAGTTACTGCACTTTGACTCTTAGCAACAAGCCAGCCAATCCCTCCATACAACCTGCATCAAGCTCAGATTTCTATTGGCCAAAATGTCAGATGTCATAGATTTGTTGGGGAGCAACACAAGAGGTAAGCATTATTAAAAAGAATTTGCCCAAACAGGTATGTGGCATTGAAAAAGTGTTTTTGTTGCCAAAGAAAGCTTACAGAAAGATTGTTTTCCCTCACGCTTATATAACATGTATGTCTTTTTTCATGAAGACTGTATTCAGTTATCTTGTCATTTACATCAAAAGGTGATAAATGACTTACCTTTGAAATAAATGAGTCATTTTCTGCTTCGGATCTTGGATGACATACATCATGCAGTGCTTTGAGATTCTACAGAATTATCAGAATCCTCAGGGAAAAAAGCAATAAAGATATAAATGAAGAGTCATTAAAGGTCATACATTTTTTAATACGTGTCCTATATTGAGCATGCCAGCTATCTTTATTGGCATGCACAAGAGAAGAGTTTTGTGTGTCGATTATGTGTTATGCAGTGTTATACAGAATGGATGGGCTCCGGGGGAGAGTAGAGAGGCACAGTGAGGTTTCTGCTGGATAGAGATGCAATTATCTCATGTTACACAAGACCTCAGTCAAATGACCTTGAATATGTAACAACTGGATCATCTATGGCAGCAGGCCAAAACCAATCTCAGTTCTCTTGTACACGTATTTATACTTTGTACTATAAATATCATATTTACATTAATCTAAATATCAACATCAACTTGTTAAAAAATACCTTAATTTTTTAACAAATATACATGTATTTGTACTTTGTACCATACAGATAGATAGATAGATAGAACAACATAGAATGAATGACAGATAGATAGATAGAATCAACAACAGAATGAAGATAGATGAACAGAATGATCGAGATAGATAAATAGAATGACATGTAGATAGAACGAACAACTAGATAGAATAAACAACAGAATAAATGACAGATAAACAGAATGATTGAGATAGAATCAACAATAGAATGAATGAAAGATGATAGACAGATGGATAGATAGATCGAATGAACAACATATGGATAAACAGAATGATCAGGATAGATAGAATCAATGACAGAATGAACGATAGATGTAGATAGAACGAACGACTAAACAGATAGTTAGAATGAACAAAAGAATGAAGAAAGATAAACAGAATGATTGAGATAGAATGACAGATATGTAGATAGAACGAATGACTAGATAGACAGACAGACAGATAGATGGAATGAACATCATAGAATGAACGACAGATAGATAAACAGAATGATCGAGATAGATAGATCGATAGAAACCTGATTCCAAAAAAGTTGGGACACTGTACAAATTGTGAATAAAAAAGGAATGCAATAATTTACAAATATCATAAACTTTATTTTATTCACAATAGAATATAGATAACATATCAAATGTTGAAAGTGAGTCATTTTGAAATGTCATGCCAAATATTGGCTCATTTTGGATTTCATGAGAGCTACACATTCCAAAAAAGTTGGGACAGGTAGCAATAAGAGGCCGGAAAAGTTAAATGTACATCTGGAAAGGCACCATCAATGCTGAAAGGTATATCCAAGTTCTAGAACAACATATGCTCCCATCCAGACGTCAGTCTCTTTCAGGGAAGACCTTGCATTTTCCAACATGACAATGCCAGACCACATACTGCATCAATTACAATATCATGGCTGCGTAGAAGAAGGATCCAGGTACTGAAATGGCCAGCCTGCAGTCCAGATCTTTCACCCATAGAAAACATTTGCCGCATCATAAAGAGGAAGATGCGATAAAGAAGACCTAAGACAGTTGAGCAACTAGAAGCCTGAATTTAAAATCAACTTATTTTTCCCTTAAAATGATACATTTTCTCAGTTTAAACATTTGATATGTCATCTATGTTGTATTCTGAATAAAATATTGAAATTTAAATCTTCCACATCATTGCATTCTGTTTTTATTCACAATTTGTACAGTGTCCCAACTTTTTTGGAATCAGGTTTGTAGATAGAAAGCAAGAGCATAATGTTTCAGTATAAATAGCATCCAGTTTTTATAAACAAATAAATTGTGAAGATTTTTCTACAAATACTCCATTTACTGTCAATGCAAAACAACTAAGTAGGCTGCTTCACAAAGCATGAAATTCAGTTGGGCTGAAATCCTGTTTGACAAGATTTTCAAATTAATCTACAACAGGTTTCTGTGCCGTCATTGTGGCTCCTGTAACTGACAGAGGCTCAGAAACACATATTCCTCTCACATTCTGGATACATACTGTGCAGCGCTGTGGACACTGAGTGCAAGTCCACACGCTCAGTGTCCTCTGTCCTTTCACTATCTTCTGCTCCAAGCTTTGCTGTTGACAAAGCAAAAATAGTCTTTGAAAGAAACTGTTAATCTTAAATCTTCCTCTCAAAGTTTCTTTATAATGGCCCTCTGAATGGGTGAACGTTGTGGTGTAAGCCTAACAGGGCCGGATTATCCATCGACGGGATTGGGTGAGTGCCCTGGGTCAAAAATCGTTCACCAGAGGATATGCTGCAAATTCTACCCAAAAAATGGGCTACAGACTACTTTCACAAGTGTATTCGTTGCACTCAGACTGTTCTTTACCCTGCCCGTTGCCAACTACGAGAGTGAGAGATCCTTCTTGCAACTTAAGAGTGAAGAATGAACTCAGGACAACCAAGAGACAGAAGCAGCTGTCTGCACTCTCGCTGGCTATTGAATCCAAACTAGTCAGGGGACTTTGAGGATTGATGCTGCCTTTACGTGCTATTGGAAATTTCATAATTCCCACTTAAGAAGTCATGATTACACAATTGTTGCATTCAAGTACTTTGTTGTTGGAATGAACAGGACTCATGGAGGACACCAGGTTTATTCTTGCCGATTTTTTGGGAAAATCTCATTAAAACCAAAATTATAGGCCTATGTAGTGTCTCATGTACTGACAACCATATAAACATTCACAGTGCTATCTAGGTAGTCCGGTTGCTGATGATTCAGTAATTTCGGTCAAATGCAGGCAATTTTCGCTGTGTATACAATACGCTTCAAATGATTAAACATATATGTAAATGTTCATGTGTAATTTTTACCTAGGAAGCTTGTATTTAGGATAATTCCGATAGCACGTGAAGGCAGCATTAATTAAAGGTTTAGTCCACTTTTAAATAAACTTTTCCTGATAATTTACTCACCCCCATGTCATCCAATATGTTCATGTCTTTCTTTTGTCAGTTGAAAAGAAATTAAGGTTTTTGATGAAAACATTCCAGGATT
Source organism: Ancherythroculter nigrocauda (assembly GCA_036281575.1). Classification (NCBI taxonomy): domain Eukaryota; kingdom Metazoa; phylum Chordata; class Actinopteri; order Cypriniformes; family Xenocyprididae; genus Ancherythroculter; species Ancherythroculter nigrocauda. The sequence continues at coordinate 35,098,520 of VTFQ01000001.1, forward strand.
ATTCTCCAATGGCCTCCAGATGGTTGAAGGTCAAAATTACAGTTTCAGTGCAGCTTCAAAGGGCTTTAAATGATACCAGATGAGGAATAAGGGTCTTATCTAGTGAAACGATTGGTCATTTTTTGAAAAAAAATACAACTGTATATGCTTTATAAACACAAAATATCGCCTTGAACATACTTCCGGTTTCTGCATTCTTCAAAAAGCTTTCGCTGTATGTCCTATGCCCTCCCTATTCAACTTACGGTACGAACGCGGCGCCAGTTTCGTTTTTTTCCATAAGTAGAATAGGGAAGGTGTAGGACATACAGCGTAAGCGTATGTCCACTATAAGGAGAATAATCCTGGAATGTTTTCATCAAAAACCTTAATTTCTTTTCGACTGAAGAAAGAAAGACATGAACATCTTGGATGACATGGGGGTGAGTAAATTATCAGGAAAAGTTTATTTAAAAGTAGACTAATCTTTTAACGATTTTGTATTCACAAAGTCTAGAAAAAAGATTTTCTGCTGAAGGTAAGGTGGCACTTCAAATGTGGTCACCCTAGGGCACTACACTGTGTTAATCTAGGCCTGAGGCCTAAAGACCATGTTTTAAATAGTCAAAATCATAATAACGTTAATGATTTTCTATTTGCTAGTCAGCTGAAGCTTGTTTTCCGCTGTTTTGAAGTCAATTTTTAATATTATTTCAGATAATGCAACATAATATCTAGTAAATGAGTAAAAGGTTCGATGACAGGATCTGGTTTCAAATCTGGTTTGATGACGGGCTTTTTGAGCCTGTGGGGGTACATAAAATGGTATCCGTGATTTAAAACATTGTTAAGTTATTGTCGTGCAGCACCCAGTACGCTAGAGAAGTCTAATAGTGCAAAATTAAAGTACTATGACTCGAGGTCTAGGACACCCCTAATCCATAACACCATAACAGAAACTACCTGACCGAGAGACTGCTGCTGCTGCTGCTGCTGGGCTGTGACGTCACGGCGCACCGCCGCCCTGCAGTGTCAGTGATTTTAGAAAAGCTCTCGAGGGCGAGACGTCCCCCCACCAACACAGTACACCACTATCACTATCGGAATCCACCGGACATCTTCACAAGTACAGAAAACCGCCGACGTCAACGAGGACACGCGAAAACGTAACGGATTTTTTTTAGTGCACGCCGAACTCTGGCTGGGTCGCGCGCATCTGCTCGCGTGCTGTTGCGTCGGGCTCGGTCGCTGCGACTGTTGGATTTCAAATCAAAATAGACAAACAAGCTAACGTATCTCGCCTTGGCGAATTTAGCGATCGGAACAGAGCGTCGTTGCCTGGGTGGAGTTGCGGCGCATCGTTCAATTATGCATGAAGAAGCGGCTAGCGCACTAGCAGCGCGAGCTAACCGCTGTCCCGTATTATGACAGTGATCTGCATGCCTACAGCGTTTGATCACGCGCGGCAGTCAAGCGCGTTTGACTTCGATGCTGACGCTGGACAGGATCTCCGGTAGAAATTAACTTTTGCCCGTCATTTAATTGCCATGGCAAACGGTTAGCCTTGGGTAGGCCTAGCTAGCCGCTGTGTTAGCTAGTGGAAATCACTTCACTGGATTACAGGCAGCATGCAAACCCAAACGGTTTGTTTGTAGCGAGGGAGCCAGTGGACGTGTAACACAGTATGTTATAGATGCGGAGCGAGTAGATGGCTGACAGCCAGCTGCTAGGTTACTGCCAACTTGACATAACAGGGTTTTAATATCTGAAAAAGTGGCAGGTTTCACAATGCATCTTCTCAATGCAATTTCGGGTTGTGTCACTGAAGCGAATACTTGGATAATAGAGGCATTGCCTCCAGCTAGCTAGCTCTTTGAGGAGTAACATGTCAGATCTTGAGTCGATTTTATGCTCTAAATAAGAAAGCCACTCGTTCAGCCTCAGCTGGCAATTGTAGCTCGAATATCACTGAGAGAGGGGATGCCCTAAACGCTTCAAGCATGTCTAGCAAAGCTTCGGTTAAAGAGAAGAAGTCCGGCTTCAGCAAGAAGCTCTTCCGCCGGGGCTCGGTGCGCTCCGTGGGGAGTTTCATGAGCAGAGTCCTGAAGACCCTGTCCACGCTCTCCCACTTCAGCTCGGAGCTGCACGCGCCCGAGGGCGACAAGGACGATGGGGGGTTCACCGCCTTCAAGAACGAGGGCAAGGGGTCCGTCGCGTCGGACGATAGCGACTGCGGGGGGTTTCTGTCCGGGGACAAAATCCCCGGAGTGGCCGGTTTGAAAAACCACGGCAATACGTGTTTCATGAACGCTATTCTGCAGTGCCTGAGCAACACGGAGCTGTTCGCCGAGTATTTGGCTCTGGAGCAGTATCGAGGTGACGGGACGGATGACGAGAAACCCAAGACGAACGGGGTCGTGCAGAGGAAGGGCGGTCAGGATAAAGGAGAGGTGACCGAGCAGCTGTCGGGATTGGTCCGAGCCCTGTGGACTTTTGAGTACACGCCGCAGCACAGTCGAGACTTCAAAGTGAGTTTATTCACACATGGGACTATTATCTGCCTTAACCACTTATACAATTATCTAACTGAAATGGGCCCTGAAAAATTTGCAATGAATCATTTTAGCTTAAAGTCACCATGAAATCAAATAAGGGTTGGTTCACCCAAAAATGAAACTTATGTCATTAATTACTCACCCTCATGTCGTTCCACACCCATAAGACTTTTGTTTATCTTCAGAACACAAATTAAAGGGTTAGTTCACCCAAAAATGAAAATTCTGTCATTTATTACTCACCCTCATGTCGTTCCACACCCGTAAGACCTTCGTTCATTTTCAGAACACAAATTAAGATATTTTAGTTGAAATCCGATGGCTCCGTGAGGCCTCCATAGGGAGCAATGACATTTCCTCTCTCAAGATCCATTAATGTACTAAAAACATATTTAAATCAGTTCATGTGAGTACAGTGGTTCAATATTAATATTATAAAGTGATAAGAATATTTTTGGTTCACCAAAAAAACAAAATAACGACTTGTATAGGGATGGTCGATTTCAAAACACTGCTTCATGAAGCTTCGGAGCATAATGAATCAGTGTATCGAATCATGATTCGGAATGCGTGTCAAACCGGCAAACTTTGGCGCTCCGAACCGCTGATTCGACACGCTGATTCATTATGCTCCGAAGCTTCCTGAAGCAGTGTTTTGAAATCGGCCATCACTAAATAAGTCGTTATTTTGTTTTTTTGGTGCACCAAAAATATTCTCGTCGCTTTATAATATTAATATTGAACCACTGTACTCACATGAACTGATTTAAATATGTTTTTAGTACATTAATGGATCTTGAGAGAGGAAATGTCATTGCTCCCTATGCAGGCCTCACGGAACCATCGGATTTCAACTAAAATATCTTAATTTGTGTTCTGAAGATGAATGAAGGTCTTACGGGTGTGAAACGACATGAGGGTGAGTAATAAATGACATAATTTTAATTTTTGGGTGAACTAACCCTTTAAGACAGTTTTGATAAAATCCGAGAGGTATATGACTTGTCCATAAACAGCAATATAATCAACACTTTCAAGGTCCAGAAAGGTACTAAAAACATCATTAAAACAGTCGACATGACTGCAGTGGTTCAACCTTAATGTTATGAAGCGATAAGAATACTTTTTTGAGCGCAAACACAAAAATAACGACTTTATTCAACAATGTCTTCTCTTCTGTGTCATTCTCATACGCTGTTTACGTTCAGTGCTTCCAGGTTCTACATCGGAACGCCGACTCATTATTGGCCGGCTCCCTCGTCATTGTCACACTCATGCCAGAGATTGTATATTATAGGGAGATGAGGGTCTGTATCTCTTACCATTGGAGAAAGCGTAATGGCTAACTTAATCACATGCGGCACCTCTCAGCCTTGCCCGCCGTTCAAAACTCCTTTGCCGGAGCCTTAGCATTAGCTTTTACGCTTTTTTGGCTAAAGGTTGCAGGCTTGCCTTCCAGTGGCATTTACACAACATCTGTTGTTCTATCTGTTAAACAGTAATGCGGCACATTTGCTGTTGGTAATGCCATAAATGAGTCCTACCTGTCGCAACATTCCCTAGTCTGCCTTCTCTTAAAAAAATGCGTTTTTATCAAGCTAAAATCTATATATAGTTCCCAACGAAAGCATTGTTTAGTGTAAAACATGCTGAAGATTAGCGAACAGGCTGTCGATTAATTAAATGATTAGCTGTTTCCCCACAAAAGCTGTTTAATCAGCATAGTGAAGCCTCTCATCCATTGACATCCATTCAAAAAAACGACCTCTGGTCTCCTTCCCTGCGTACCACCAGAGGTGGAGCATTAGCATTAGCCACTACGCTTTTTTGGCTAAAGGTTGCAGGCTTGCCTTCCAGTGGCTTTGCTTATGCGTCGTACTGATCACATGATCAGCTTTGGCCAATACTGAGTTGGCGTTCGGACGTAAACACGGAAGCCTTCTCTGTGCTTACTGCAGCAACTGAGTAAGGATAATGGCTGTTTCTCAATATGCGTTCTTAAGCGATCTTGCGTCCTTGTGTCCTCGTCATCATCAACCGTCGAAGTTCAATTCCAATACTCAAGAATGCAAGAACAGGGAATGCATGAAAGTACCTGGATCAGTAATATCGAGGATGCATCGAATGCAGACCTGAGAGAATTGAACCATTAAAAATCCCAGAAGACGCTGCGGGCGGTCGACGTAACGGAAGCCTGCAAGCTTTAAAGTTCTCGTTCTCACTTATGAGATTCCCACTACAAGTTCACATATACGTGATGGCTCGTGAAAGTAAACATTTGTCTGTTTGTTTTGCTTGATTTTAATAAAGTGATAACCTGAAGAAAGCCTGCAGTATTTTTATTGGCATATAAAAAAAGAATCTTAACATTGACAAAGCATGTAACACAAAGGCTACTCATTTTCATGAATACACGCAGTGAAATAAAAAGATATAAAATTATATGAGAACAATATGAAAGAAATCTTTTAATAGGTTATGACATTTGTTTGTGATGTTATGTTGCGTTTATTGTGCATTAGCCGCTATAATATGCTGGGACGGTCAGTTGAGCAACAAGATCGCAGCACATCTCAATTCTCATAAGGATGCGTTCTGTGTCCTCGCGTCCTTCCGAGTTCGTTCTTTCTTTCACCATCACTGCCAAGACTCAGTCACGAGAACGCAAGTCCGTTCTCTGCGTTGTAGGAATTGAGAAACAGCCAATGACAGAGAAGAGAAGAGATTGTTGAATAAAGTCATTATTTTTGTTTTGTTTTTTATGTACAAAAAGTACTCTTGTCGTTTCATAACATTAAGGTTGAACCACTGCATTCATGTCGACTGTTTTAACGATGTCTTTAATACCTTTCTGGACCTTGAAAGTGTTGATTATATTGATGGGCGAGTCATATACCTCTCAGATTTCATCAAAAATATCTTAATTTGTGTTCCAAAGATGAACGTAGGTCTTACGGGTTTGGAATGACATGAGGGTGAGTAATTAATGACAGAATTTTTGTTTTTGGATGAACTAACCCTTTAAAAATGTATTCCAGTACAGTTACAAATTACTTCCTAATAAGTATTCAGTAACATGATCCAAGCACCACAATATGAAAGTAATGTAATCTGATTACTTTTGGATTCCTTCAAGGTCACATATGTAAATAAAATCAATATTTAGGAGAATGATTGCAAACCTATGATTTCCTCTTATTTAGATACCTACACCCTATCGTCAAATTACAATTATTCTAATTCTCTGTTGTTAAGCATGATGAACATATTACACTGAAGTAGGTTGCTTTTAATTGAACATTTAGCTATTTAAAGTAAAAGTTCTTCTTTGGCAAAATTGTATTTCCAATAGCTTAAACTTGGGCTTTACTCCTTTTAAACATAAATTGTCATTTATCACTGCAACTTCCTGAACACACACAAGAAATAAATGCATTCATCCTAAGAAAAGGCTGGATAGGCTTTACAGCGCTTCACAGCCGTTACATATCATGTACAAATTGCTTGATTTGTCCTGGTTAACTGTTTCAGCAAAACGCTCCCACATGGTACATTCCTTGCTTTTTTGTTTTTAATTCTCCTTTTCAAAATTTCTCTCAGATCTGTTTTGCCTCTGTTGCCGTTTAAACAAGTGGACCCCGCAACTATGTAGCTTAATGAGAGTCTGCAAATTAGTGCCAGATGAAAAATTAAGCTTTAAACACATTCATATTTCCATCATTATGCTGGAAAACATTACTTTCAGAATAATTTCTGTTAAGCTGGTGTATATTTAGAAAAGGATTAGTTCACCCAAAAAGGAAATTTCTGTCATTAATTACTTGTTCATCTTCAGAACACAAATTAAGATTTTTTTGATGAAATCTGAGAGCTTTCTGACCTCCCTATAGACATCAATGTCATAACCAATTTCAAGGTCCAGAAAGGTATTACAGACATCGTTAAAATATTCCACGCGACTACAGTGGTTCAACCTTAATGTTATGAAGCAATGAGAATACTTTTTTTGAGGAAAAAAACAAAAAAAACAAATAATAATAATAATGGCTTTATTCAACAATTTTTAGTATCTATGTTGTATCCTTATTACGTAACGCTGTTACATGTATTCCATTACTCCCAATCCCTGCATATATATATATATATTATTATTTTTTATTTTTTTTATTTTTTTTTAATTCATGTGCACTAGTAATCTTTAATCAAAATATATATCTTCCCCTCACTACTATTGCACGTCCGCTTCATGCCAACTTAAAAAAACCAAGCAAAACACAGTCCAGACAAATCATTCATAAATTGACCTGAATCCATTTGAGCGGTTCTCAAGTCAATAACTTGCTAAATCAATAAATCGAGAATTGAAAGTTTGTTTGGTAATTCATAGAGAACCGATGATGTGAAGAGGGAGTTAGTTTTGAACTGTTCTCAGAAATGAACCGTTCAAAAGAAGTGATTCATGGAAATGTTGAACTTCTCATTACTAAAGTCTGTAAACCACAAAAAAGAATCTGACTGCAACCCACTTGACATGCTGCACTTGTTTTCTACTAATTTGTTTTATTAGTTTTTTTTTTTTTTTTTGGTTTTTTTTTATCGATCTTGTTTGATAAGTGAGATTTCTGATTGTAGTCCTTGAAAACAAAACAAAAAAGTAGTGCTTTTAAAGTCCTTGAAAGTCCTAGAATTTAATTTTACAATACCTGTATGAACCATGAATATGTCTTAGTAAGATAGGCTAAATGCTCTGTTTTATGATCAAAACTCTGTAGTTTTCATTGAAGAACAAAACACAACACAATCCAATATAATGATGATTGAGAGATGTACAAATAAATGTGCCTCAACAGACTGATGTATCATATTTGTTGCACATATGATTTTTCTTATATATATATATATAATATATATATATATATATAATCAAGTAAACCTAAGTTGATTTTGTTCATCTTTAAATATTAACAATATAAAAGTTATTATAACGTTTATAAACACCATGAAAGATTTTACAGCAAAAAGACACATTACAGCATTTTGCTGGACATTTTTACGATTGTACTAAAAGGTGTTTTGCTTGCAAGAAAAGTATAACTTATCAATCAGACGACAGAAGGCATGTAGTAGAAGTTTTGATCATGTTGAGACCTTAGAAATTCATGTATCAATATATGTAGACTAAAGGCTCTATAAGGTTAGCACAAAGTAAACCCCTAAAAGCTCAATTGTCAACACTGACTGTAAGTTTTCCATATCTGATCTTGTTCCTAGAGATTAGAAACATTCATGTCTTCTTGATCCAAACTTGACTAACACTCTGTGTGTGTGTTGGTAGAATGCTGTGGCCAAGAGTGCCATGCAGTACAGAGGAAATGCACAGCACGACGCCCAGGAGTTCCTTCTCTGGCTACTGGACCGTGTCCATGAAGACCTCAACCATTTAGTACACCCTACCATTAGAGGCTCTATAAAGGTATGGCTGATATCATAGTGAAATGACTGAATGTTTTACTGGTGCATAGCTACCTAGTCTAAGGATGTTGTACTTTCTCTTAGCCAGCTGAAAACTAGTTTTAGCTGTGGGTGCTTGAGAGCGCTTTGGCAGCGCAGTGTTTTTTTCTTTTTTCTCTCTCACTTTGCTTGTTATGATACAGAATATCCACAGGAGTGTTACTAGTATCTCATTTCACAGATAGTTTATTTCTGCAAAGTGTTTGCTCTGGCTCTTGTTTTAAATTATTGTGTTCCGTTCAGTGCTGCACGATTAATTGAAAATAAACCCCATGCGTTTTGGCAATTGGCTGCGCTTTGCTTTGCTTTTTTTTTTTTTTTTAAATAAATGCACAGCTTGTCAGAGAAGTATGGCTAAATGCTACTCCATCTGAAAGCCAAAGGCCGCTCTCAACTTCAAATATGCCCCGCAGAAGAAAGATAACGCACGTCATTCCAAAAAAATCCTTATGGGATTCACACTATCACTGTAGCTAAATAAACAAAAGATTGAAGCACTTTGATTAAACATGACTAATAAACACACAACTAGGACAATATATGGTTTATCTGACGACTTCAAGCCTTCTTGGGTATTTCATGATAATAAATAATATTTATAATGCAATGCTAATCGACATAGCCTTTATCACTGTATAGGATATTATGAAATATGTTGTGTGTCTTATTCTGTGAGAAGCCACTTCATCTCACAGAAGGGTGTTTTCAAACACTCAACTGACATTATGAAGTTAGTTTGAAGTAAAAACATGTTATTAAATGTTGTCTTTTGTTGGACAAGAGGTTCATAAATGCTTTCCATGTTTGGAGAGATGTTTGACGCGTGTTGCTTTTTCAAATGCACATTATAAGCGGCTCAAACTCGCAGTGCTTTCAGATGGAGCAGCATTTACTACTGATCACAGAGCCGTGATTCGCAGACAAGCTGTGCATAAAAAAATAATCACGATTTCATAATCGCACTAATTCAAACGGTTTAAGCATGATTTTGGGTTAATTGCAATTAATCGTGCAGCCCTAGTTCCATTATTATGCTTGTTGTCGTCTGTTAACATTGTACAAGCAGGATGTGGTGGTTGGTCGGTGTGGCATTTGTCCCGCCCTTCCTCCATTGTGATTAGACAGCCAGGTAAAAGTTGAACATTCTTCAACTTTCGGTGACCGGTAAAAAAAAAAAAAACATACAGTGCTCAGAACTCAGTGTGAAATAGACACTAAGCGCCTCGTCATGCTGCTGGACTTTTAAAAACGCGGCGCTCCCATTGAAAACAATTGGAAAAATAGGCTAGCCTCGGGAAAAAACACTTTCGTGGACACAGCCTTAAGCTCAGCTTAATTTGGAGGACTGGTAACCATTCTTGTTGTTTACAAAGTTTGCACAGGATGGGGTTTGTATTGACAGGTCAATAAAAGCTTGAGATTTCAATCGTTTAAATAGCAGAACAGGATAAGAGCCAAACGTGACTGGATTTATAGAGCCATTCTCCCCTGGAATGGCAGCTAGGAGTCTCAAATCAGACATCAGTCTGACAGAGATCAGGGCAAAAGAGTTTAGGGGCTTTAAATTCTGCTCTATATCAAATACATCGGACATTAAGTCACATCCTATGGCCTGTTTGGAGGAGGGCTCGTTTGGTTTCTTTTTACAGCCTGCGGTGTCCTGGTCAGGGTCAGCCACTTGCATCCTCGCATGAGGTCATTCAGCTTGTCCGATTGATTTAGATGTACGTTGTGGTTTCCTAGAGTTTGTGCCAAGGAGCATGAGGCTGACAGTTTTCCTGGCCGACTGACTTCACTGCCCTGGAGAGCCAGATGCTTAGCTGGAATCTTGAATCTTAAACTTATAAAAGATTGTCAGCCTGTCAGATTATTAATCACTTACACTGTCTTGGGGGTTTATTTATTTACTCAAGCTCTTCCTTTATGGTGCAGCATAATCATATGAAACTTTATCCTGACGTTTGACAGCAGTTCTTCTGTGCGCTTAGATTGTGTAGATATTAAGTTACCGATGTTTTCTGGTCTAACATGGTAATTCTAAATTTTTAAGGAATGTTCTTGGGTCAATACAAGTCAAGCTCAGTTGACAGCATTTTTTGGCATTATGTTGATTTAGCATAGAAAATTATTTTAACTCATCCCTTATCCCTCAGGGGGATAAGGGATTATCTTTTCAAAGTTTCAGTAACATACAGTAGAAATAAATCATTTTGGATGGTTTAAAGGCAGATACACTACCATACAAAAGTTTGGGGTTGGTAAGACTTTTTGAAAGAAGTCTACATGTATTTGATCAAAATACAGTAAAAACAGTAATATAATGAAATATTTATTTAAAATAACTGTTTTCTATTTGAATATATTAAAAAATGTAGGCTAATGTATTACTGTGATCAAAGCTGAATTTTCAGTATCATTACTCCAGTCTTCAGTGTCACATGATCCTTCAGTAATCATTCTAATATGATTTGATGCTCAAGAAACATTTATTATTATCATCATCAGTGCTGAAAACAGTTGTGCTGCGTAATATTTTTGTGGAAACCATGATACATTTTTTTTCAGGATTCTTTGATGAATAGGAAGTTCTAAAGAACAGCATTTATATGAAATAGAAATCTTTTGTAACATTATATCATACTTTTAACTGTCATTTTTGATGAATTTAATGTGTCCTTGCTGAATAATAGTATTTTTTTTTTCTTTAAAAAAAAATCTTACTGACCCCAAACTTTTGAATGGTAGTGTATGTGCAACGTGCAAAAAAGCACATGAACTGTCCTGTAAAAATTAGTTTATGTTCAGGAATATTTGGAGAATTTACTTCGACACATTCCTTGTGATGATTATGTGTTCACAAGTTTTATCTGAATTTTTATATAGGCCACGTTCACAGTGCTGCAGAAAACGGTTGTCAGTAGGGGTGGGAATCGGAGGGTACCTCACGATACGATCACGATAAATGGCTCACAACAACGATAATATCACGATTCTGCAATAATCGATATATTGTTAGACAATCCTATAATGATACATCGCGATATCGGTCTTAATATGAAAACAAAATGCGAGTGAAAAGGTTAAGTGCAGGTTTTCTCTCTTTATCCGCAAAACGGATAATTCCGATCTGCAGTTCCCACGATATATGTAGATTTAATGGAGTTAACGCCACTGAAAGCAAGATATATGAGGTGCATTTTATTGACCATCAGCTAATTTCAAAATCAAAGAACACAATAGGAGAGAGCGACAACAGCACTAGAGGGGTCTCATTACTTTTAATTTAGATAATTGTGTGTTACTGCGACTTACTTTCAATTTCATATGTGTCAGTTTGCTCAGATCAGATCTGCGGCGATGCGTGATGCAGTAGCATTGTCATATCTGACTCTCACATGTTTCAGTTTTAGTGTTTTTGGGAGGAGTAAAATTTACATATAGTTTCAGCAACAGATGCATTTAAACTGATACATAGACAGCTTTGACTGGAATGCGTCCCAGACTATCTCCTGAAGTGGTTTGAGCGGTCTGATTTAAATCTGTCTCAAATGCGTTTTGGATAGCTATCCGATCAGAGAAAATGCATGAAGTGACCAGGTGCAAACAGACCCTTTTGACGTTCTTCACCGAGGGCTTACACAGATATACACGGGCGTTTGAAAGCAGGCGTCTATCAGCGGATCCCTAATATATGCTTTCAAACGCTCCCGTGTATATCGTTTGAAGAACGCCAAAGATGTCTACGTTTGTCACATCAGTGGTATAAAATTGCATCAAGACTTTGAACTTAAACATGGCTAGGGCATCTATTTTACTCACACTGCTGTCTGCCATCCTGTTAATAACCTCTTTTTCTTAGGCTGCTTAACTTATGTTCATGTTTCCCTCATTCATGTGTTGAGCGCCGCCTTGAAGTAGTGACGTTTTGAGCAGAGAAATCTATTTATAGTGCTTTATTTTTTAAATTAAAATATCGATATTTGGCGCAGAGAAGGACGACGATATATCGCCCAATATCGATATTTTGTCCCACCCCTAGTTGTCAGTCCTGTATTTTAGTCCTTAACCCATTTGTGCCCAAATTTTTCTGAATGATTTCATGCATATAGTCCTGTTAATAGTGTCCTAGATGAACATGTTCTGCATTTATTTTCCCCAGGTTTTTGTTTTTTTTCTTAAAAAACGTGTTTGAATGTGTGGCAACTATAGTTGCCGGTGGGCAAATATGTTGTATGCACCGCTCAATGTAAAATTTGAATAGGAGGATAACATTTATGCATTCGATGTGAACACAAAAAAGCTGCATTTAGCTTATGATCTCTTGAATATGAAAACACATCAAACAACAAATCCGTTTGTTTTAAAGTGGTGGAAGAACAAAGTGCAACCATTAAGTTGCTCCAACAGAGCATTGTGAATTAAAATGTTAAATTACATTGTTCATTAGAAAAAATTACATCTATATGTGACCCTGGACCACAAAACCAGTCATAAGTTGCACGGTTATATTTGTAGTTATAGCAAACAATACATTGTATGGGTCAAAATTATTGATTTTTTTTCTTTAATGCCAAAAATCATAAGGATATTAAGTAAAGATCATGTTCAATTAAGATATTTTGTAAACTTTCTACTGTAAATATATTTAAAAAATCTTTTTGTGAATGGATATACATTGTTAAGGACTTAATTTGGTCAACTTTAAGGCAATTTTCTCAATATTTAGCTTTTTTTTTTTTTTTTTTTTGCACCTTCAGATTCCAGATGTTCAAATAGTTGTATCTCGGCCAAATGTCCTATCATAACAAACCATACATCAATGGAAGCTTATATATATTCAGCTTTCAGATGATGTATAAGTCTCAATTTCAAAAAATTGACCTTTTTTGACTGGTTTTGTAGTCCAGGGTCACATATAACAAACAAAAAATAAATTAATTAAAAAATATATTAATTAACAAATAACAATATATAATATATAACAATATAAAATATTATGAAAGCAGAAGGCACTAAACAAGACCAATAACCTTGATTTATTAACCCATTAAACACAGTATACCCCATTTCCCCATGATATATGTACTTACAAGTCATTTGCCCACCGGCAACTATAGTTGCCGCTTGGACTTTTGACTAAGTATACAAAAAACTATAGATCTCTTGTAAGATTTGTTTTGTTTGGATGATTCTAGAGACCCTCATGATTACGTAGATATATATATGTCAACAAAAAAATCCTAATATTAACATGAAAATTACTTTTCTTTGGGAGGGTTTGCCTTCAATATTCTTCCTGAACGTAGGGGTAGGAAGTTGACAGCCTGTTGAAGTTGACAGGAAGTGAATACCTTTTTTTTTGTTCTTAAAATCCTTTATTTGGATGTTTTCTTGCATGTCATTGAGAAATAAAACATGGAAAACATCTAGAAAAAAACTTACAAAAGTAAAATGACAACCATACACTGCGGTAACTATAGTTGCCGGTGGGCTAAAATGGGTTAATACAGTTATGTTCGCAGTATGGTTATTTACGGGAGTGACAACTGCATTCTATAACACACGTACATGTTCAGGACCCATAACCATATTCCCGGAAAACCCGTGCTGTGTGGACACTGTTATTGTTGCTGCCTGCTCTGTACACAACACATTTTATATGCATTTCAGTTATTAGTGTGGTAAATGTTTGTTGCATCATATGCAAATCTATTATGCATATTCAATAGTTGACCTTCTTTCCTCCTGTTTGTCTTGAGTTACTGGTATTAGTATTGTGAATATTCTCATGTTTGTCACCATAGCCACCTATTGAGGAAGATGATGGAGCATTAGAGGGACCTTCACCTCCTCTTTCAGCCGGCTCATTTGTCCAAGAGCTGTTTCAAGCTCAGTACAGGTATGATCATTCATGTCTGTCTGTCAGCTGTACTTAATTTTATATATTTGCCTTAATTGAAATCACTCACTGTGACCTCTGTTGATTCCAGATCTTCGCTTACCTGTCCCCACTGTCAAAAACAGAGCAACACTTTTGATCCTTTTCTTTGCATCTCCCTCCCGATTCCATTACCTCACACACGGTAAGCACTCATGTCAGAGAGACTCTGATTTAATTCCTCGCTCTGTGTTTTGATGACAGCAACATGCTTCATCTGTAGTGAGGACATAAAGACAGATTGACCTACGTTGTGCCTTTATTAATGATGTGACTGATCATCAGGGGTAGGATGAATATGAAGAAATATGTCCTGACGCGTCTGCAGAGTTTAGATGAAGCATTTGATTTCCTGCTTTGTTCGATTTCATGACTGTTGTAATGATGTTGTTAATTTAGTCTGCTATGGACTTTCAGATTACATTTAGATACAACTAATGGCTTCATTTAACTCTGGAAACTTTGGGGTGTATGTGTATCACTGCCCACAATATTATCCTCACCAACCATTAAACATGTTGCTGCTCTGTGGTATCTATATAAATGGATAAACGACTGATTAAAAGATGATTTTGAAAGAATTCTCTTATGCTCACCAAAGCTGTAACATTACAATTTTAAATAACTTTTTTTCTGTTAATATATTTTAAAATGTAATTTATTCCTGTGATCAAAGCTGAATTTCCAGCATCATTACTCCAGTCTTCAGTGTCACATGATCCTTCAGAAATCATTCTAATATGCTGATCTGCTGCTCAAGAAACATTTATTATTGTCATCAATGCTGAAATTAGTTGTGCTGCTTAATATTTATTTGTTAGAAGTATCTCATCTTTTTTTTCAATATCATCTCATATTTTTGTTAAAGGACTTTTAGAAAAGTTACTTATAAGCTGTTATTCAAGTGAGTGAAGTTTGTTCCATTTCAAATAGTGTTTTATCCTAGTGTCATATCCTTGTATAATATAAAATCAAAAGGCATGCAAACTTGAGGCAAAAAACACAAGAAGTGCTTTTTTCCCATCATTTTTAAACTGTCACTCTTGGCATATACTGAAACAAAGATTGCTAAAGTCAACAGGTTTTACTAATAGACCTACCAATCTAAAAAAAAAAAAAAAAAAAATGCTGCCATCTTTTTACAGTCATTTTTACATCCCCTTAAAATTGGCTCCAAATCTCATGTGAAAATTGTCATTTTGGCCCCCCTCTACAAAATAGTGGATTACTCAGTAAATATACATCTGTGACATTTAATATTTTAGCTTTCATCACTATTTAGATTTGTCTTTTGTACAGAAAAAATATTAACAAAATCAAAAATTTAAGCGGGGGAAATTTCCGAAATCATTTGATTTGACACGGAATGTGTTTTTTAAAAATATTGTTTTAAGGCATTATTTTTTATATTTCAGTTTCCTATTCATTTTAGTTAAATTTTTAGTAATTTTATTATGTCATTTAGCTTTAAAGGTGCCCTAGATTCAAAAACTGAATTTACCTCGGCATAGTTGAATAACAAGAGTTCAGTACGTGGAAATACAGTGAGTCTCAAACTCCATTGTTTCCTCCTTCTTATATAAATCTCATTTGTTTAAAAGACCTCCGAAGAACAGGCGAATCTCAACATAACACCGACTGTTACGTAACAGTCGGGATCATTAATATGTACGCCCCAATATTTGCATATACCAGCCCATGTTCCCAACATTATGAAAGGCATTAGACAAGGGCAGAACGTCTGGATCTGTGCACAGCTGAATCATCAGACTAGGTAAGCAAGCAAGGACAATAGCGAAAAATGGCAGTTGGAGCAATAATAACTGACATGATTCATGATAACATGATATTTTTAGTGATATTTTGTAAATTGTCTTTCTAAATGTTTCGTTAGCATGTTGCTAATGTACTGTTAAATGTGGTTAAAGTTACCATCGTTTCTTATTGTATTCACGGAGACAAGAGCCGTCACTATTTTAATTTTTAAACACTTGCAGTCTGTATAATGCATAAACACAACTTCATTCTTTATAAATCTCTCCAACAGTGTAGCATTAGCCGTTAGCCACAGAGCATAGCCTCAAATTCATTCAGAATCAATGTAAACATCAAAATAAACACTGTACTTATGCGATTAGACATGCTGCATGACGAACACTTTGTAAAGATCCATTTTGATGGTTATATTAGCTGTGTGAACTTTTTTTATGTTGTTTAAGGCAAGCGCGAGCTCTTGGGGCGTGGAGCACGAGATTTAAAGGGCCACACACCCTGAATCGACTCATTTCTAATTATGCCCCAAAATAGGCAGTTAAAAAAATTAATTTAAAAAAAATCTATGGGGTATTTTGAGCTGAAACTTCAGACACATTCAGGGGACACCTTAGACTTATATTACATCTTTTAAAAAAAAGTTCTAGGGCACCTTTAATATAAGTTAATTTTAGTTTTAGACATTTTAGTGCTTCAACTAAAACATATTTCTGTTAGTTGCCAATGCAATGTTTCTAGCTTTCATTTACATTTGTAATTATATTTTATTTCATTTTTTTTTTAATTAACAAAAACAATTCTATTTTGTTTTAATTTTAGTTAATAATAACAACACTTGCTTCATAGCTTTTCATTGAAAGCATATTACTGTACAGTGCAGGCATTCTTTCTTTGTTTTCACTGAGGGACAAGTTAAACTTTGTGAATTTCTGACTTTCTGTGGAAACCGGCAGTATGTCACAGATATGTCATAGATGTCTGTTTTGACAGAGCTTAAATTTCTTTTACTCAAAATATTCCTTCATAAAATACAACATTTCTGAAGTTGCTATTTTTTCTTTGATTTAGGTGCTAAATATAAATTTCCCTTCAAATGATCATCCTGTTCTGCTTCTCTCCTGCGGTGCTGTGATGTTATTTTTAAATGGCCAGTGTAGTGGTTGATCAAGGAGAGCGCTTGGTTTAATCCAGAGGCATTTTTAAGAAGCTGAATTTATTAGTACACATTAATCATTTAAAGAAGTCGTACTGTTAGAAGACAGACAGTGATTTACAGCACACCTGCCCCTCATTGTACATCAGAGATGATGAACCGGTGAATAATAGTCCCAGGGAGAGTAGAATAGCTGGGCAGGTTTTACTTCCACATCATTATTGTGTAAAATCCTGCCGGTGACTTTATATCATCCCTAATCCAAGAAGTTCTACTTCATATAGTGGTATATTTTGACCCGTCCACCCACAGTGGCTTTCTGCACTGTCGGCATCTCTCCACTCTGAAAAACATTAGTGCAAAGAAAGAGTAGATTTGGAGCTTATGCTCTGTCAGCATGAAGAATGACTGATCCGAGAAAGAGGAAATTTCGTCTGGAAGCTCAACGATGTGCAACTTAAGCGGTGACTTATAGCTGCCCTGGTCATCACAGTCTGTGAGAGTAGATTTAATTTGCCCTCTCCTTAATTCTGTTTATCCATGCTTCGCAATTGCTGTTATCTCTGTGTATTATTTCATAGGCCATTTATTCCCTGCCCTTCTTTGATATGCCACTTCACATGGGCAGATATTAATGAGGAGTTGTTGATTTAGCCAGTAAGGGTTTGTCTTTTGGGGCCACTGCGCACTGCTTTTCCTCTTCAGAGATGAGTTTGCTTCCTAATGCATTTGAAGAGGTGATCAAGCATCATTAAAGCAGTGCTAAATGCTTTCAGACCTTACAGGCTGCTGAATGCAATAAAAAGACTGTAGTAGTGCATTAAGGTGTATCTGCTGGGGTTTTTTTTTTAATATACATCCTCACATAAATTAAATGGGAAAAGATGCTTTCAGGTAAGACTATAGCATTACTATTTAAAAAGATGTTTTTGTTTTTTTTTTGAAACCTGAGAGATTTGTGTCCCTCCATTGAATGTTCATTCCACCAAAACTTTAAAAGTTCATAAAGACATTGTAAAAGAAATCCATATGAATCGAGCAGTTTAATCAAAGTATTCTGAAGAGACAGCTTTATATCAAGGTTGGGCAAACTCGGTCTTGGTGGGCCACTGTCGTCCTGCAGAGATTAGCTCCAACCCTGGTAAAACTCGCCTGGCGGACTGGCGCAAAAAAGTGTCCCTGGACTTTCTGGCACAAAGCGGCTCATCACACCCGGTCTGCTACACACCTCACCATAAAACCCACCAGCTCATTTATGCACAGAGCAATATTTTTTTACTAACATAAAAATATAAATGCTTTTTTTATTATTATTGAAATGCTTATCATTAACATTATTAATGACTGGCATACTTCTTTATAATTATAATATCTTTCCTGGCTGGTGCACATGGCAAATAGTAAATAATTTTGAAAAAATGTAAAATCTCTAAGTTTAATATCACTAAAGTTCAATACCTACCATCCATCTATAACAATGCTCTGGTATGGTCAATAAGACTTAGAATGTAGTGCAGAATGTGGAATGTTTTGTGGTGTCTTTCTATTTGTCCTTTCAGGAGCTTGACAACTGTCATTTTATGCAATAGAGGTCCAATTGTGGGAAAGAGTGTAAAAATTCTTATGTTTATGAAAAATACAGCCTATTAGAATGATTTCTGAAGGATCATGTGACTGAGGACTGGAGTAATGATGCTGAAAATGCAGCTTTGATCACAGGAATACATTACAGTTTACAATAAATTCACATAGAAAACAGCTATTTGAAATTGTATTAATATTTTATAATATTGTTGTTTTTATTGTATTTTTGATCAAATAAATTCAGCCTTCCTCTTTTAAAAAACATTAAAGAAGTCTTATTTCAAACTTTTGATCGCCAGTGTGTAAAATAATGCATGTGAACTAATTGGCAAATAATATTTTTATTTTAAACACTTTACTAACACAGGACATAGGCTACTTGAATATGAAAGTTGCTGGTTTTACCATGTTTTAGTGTAAGTTTGAGAATGATATTTTGAGTTTTATGAATAATTTTCAAATGATGCAATTACTGAAGAAACAGATAGGCTACACAAACATTCACTCTTATCTGATATGCTGAAAACTGCTACGTTAATGTTTCTTTGTGCATTGTGTGACGAATAATGTAAATGGCATTAAAATATGAAAAATTCAAAAAGGTCAGTAGTTTGCATCTCTGGAAATGAATGTCCGTCATTTAACAGATTTTTGTTGTTGTTGTTGTTTATTGTAAACGGTAAGCAAATATTGCTGTATTTAATGTCTTGTCATGTTCAGCTGCTAACCTTACCTCGGCTTGCATTCTTCAAGCATTAAAAAAGTGCCGCACTGCTCAGTTTCTGTGTACAGTAAATCCCGCCTCCTTCGATTTGATATTTCAAACATTTTGACATTGACGAGTGCTTTTAGACAGACTGAACATGCTAAACAGATTAGAGTTTTTGCCTCAAGTGGGCCGCGCCCACTTAAAATTTACTATAATCCATTCTTCATATATATTTACGTTGCAGTGGGCCGGCCCACATTGTCCAGTGGCCCACCAGGAAAACTCCCGGTACTCCAGGGGCCGGTTGCACCAGCTGGACGTACACCCGGTCGTAAGACTAAGCTTAACGTAAAATGCGTTTTAAGTCCTGCGTAGAATTAATACCTGTTGCACCATCTGGGCGTAACGCACATCTGAGACTAAATCTTACGCCTAGTCAAAGGTAGGTGTAAAGTGAGAAGTCTTGACTTGTTTCCATGGTGAAAATAAAGATAAATAAAAACGTTGAGACGATGGCGCATCTGGTATACAGGATACACGATCAGCGAGCTTTCCGCTGTGAAAGAGTAATGAGAGATCGAACCAATGCATGAGATATATATATGGAGACAAATGACTTATTGAAAGGTTTCATTTCAGCAGGTTGCATATACTTACTGAATAGCTCAATAATTTTTCTTTTTTCACAATCTGAGTAATTTATTTTTCGGCTCAGCAGTCATTTTTCATCTATTCGTTGGAGCCAATATATTCAAATTGATAACCATAGTAACGTGAACGGCGTCTCAACTAACAGTGCTTTAGAACATGCCAGTGTGTGTGTGCATTGTCTATGCCAGTGGTTCCCAAACTTTTTAGCTTGGAGTACCCCCTGAAGGGATTACCATCCTTCTGCGTACCCCCCCTCTTCCACTTAGACTGCAGTTACACCTTTTCCATTAAGGGACAATATTTGCCCCCAAATTGATTTTCCAGTGCATATTTTTACCTTTATAAATAACTTTATGTAAATAATGTTTTAAATAAACAATGTTAAATAGAGAAATATGCAGTGATGGTAAAACTAAGTAAAACTTTTAAATATTAAACTAAAACTGCCAGTAGGTGGCAGCAAGTCACTGTTTTTATGAGTTTATTCAGTAACGAAGCAAATGGCTGTGATTGAGTCATTGAATCATTGACTCTCACGATTCGTTCAAAGCTGCTGAATTGTTCATGAAACAGATGTGTGTTGTATTTCTGCTGTGGTTTTCGTTAGAACTATTATTTCACTGCAAATTAGAGTAAATACTGACAGTACTGTGTTTAAAATGTACGTTTTGTTTTTTGACCTGTTTTATAATAATGTCACGTTTGCAGTCATGTGGATATTTGGGAACAATTGCATTCTTGCTCGTTATCATTAAACACAAGAACTCACACAAGGTATGTTTTTGTATCGGAGAAAGTTTTGAGTCTTAAATCGAAATTAATCCACTATCTGTGTCTATATTTGTTCTTCATGCGAGTAAGTGCTAAATCCCTACTGCATTGTCGAGAACGGCAGTAATTTAGCGCGATTTAAGGCAGCAGACTGCGCGCAATCTATAATATGCATGCTGCTTGTGTGGTTAAAGATCTGGGTTGATTACCAAAAGGCTGTAGGTTTGATCTTTTCATAGTGTTATCCATGAACTTTCATTATTGTGCCCTTGGGTGCTCCAGGGTGGCTGTCTCTGTGCACTATAAGTTGCTTTGGATTAATTTGTTGATTTACTTGGCATCCTGCAGGCCTCTGTATGTGACGGTGGTTTATCAAGGCAAGTACTCTCACTGCATGAGGATTGGTGTGGCCGTACCACTCAACAGCACTGTGTCCAGACTGAGAGAGGCCGTATCACGTGAGACCAAGATCCCACCAGACCAGGTGCAGTTTCCACAGGTTTTTTGCACAGTACCGACATGTTTTTTTGCATCGACTTCAGGTCTTGGTTTAAAGATCTTTACTGTTTCCCTGAATACAATATTGATTCTCCATTAACATAGAGCTGTGGGCACTGATGGAGGGTTACAGTAATTGCTGTTTGTGTGTTCGTCTTCCCATATAACGTCATCAACCAAAGCCGTTTCCTGTTTGTTTGCTTTGTATTACTGAGATGTTGAGTGTAAACCACTTCTGAACATCCGTCTCTCTTATGTCTGTGCAGTTTGTCCTGACTGAAATGTATTACGACGGTTTCCACCGGTCCTTTTGTGACGATGACGACGATCTTGATATCATTCAAGAAAGTGACTCAATCTTTGCTTTTGAAACTCCTGAGACTTTTAGATTAGAAAACATTCGCTCTAAAAGAGGTACTTTTTCCATGCATTGCACTTTGGTTAAAGCCCAAAGTATACGTCAGTTTTGACGCAAACACTCGTAGCAAGCGCAAATATAGGTGGTTAATGCATGCGTACTACACATTTCCATCTTTATCCAGTGTTGGTCTGCACTATTTCTCTCCAGAAGTTATTACTGATGAAAATATCTTTGTACTTTTGTGTGTATCTCTTAGCCCCTTTATACAAGCACTCATCAACGTTGTCGTTTAGTGTTGTCGCATCTCCAAAAGTTTGTTGTTGTTTCGTCTCCGTTTTTTTTTCAACTGTGATAAAACGGGCTGGGCCAGTGTTTTTTAACAGTCAAAAGTTAGTCTGATAGTTTGAACTTACTAAATGATGCAAAAAAAATCACTGCATATGTGTTAGTTGAGCATACAGAGTATGTGCGGTTAGAAAAAATGGTCCATGCCGATGATAATATGATAATATTAAGTCACGCGCACTGTACGCATACCTGAGTGTATGCGTAAAAACAGAAGAATACTTTGGGCTTAAGAAAACTAGATGTATAGTCATGTCAAATAATCCTTATCATAACCAATCAGCCTTTATTGAAACCTAACTGATAATAAGCTAAACATAGTCCTTTGTCTTTGAAAACATAAGAACTAACTTAGCTTATATCTCTAACTTAGCTTATATTGTTTTAAATTATGTAAGTAACATTTTTAACAATTTCCAGGGAGCCTTCTTGCAAATTTGAATCAGAACAATTTGAAATACGGAGCAGAGAGCAGCCGGACACCGTCTTTCATGCAGGGTGCAATGAATCCAGCGTCACCCAACAAAAACACTGGATGTGAGAAAATGATTCTGCTGATCTGCAACAGAGCCTGCACTGGCCATCAAGGACGGAGGTAAAAGCAGCAACCGAAAACAGTCAGACACCCTAATTATTGCCTTTCTCTCATGAAGTTCCATACAGTTTACAGGGAAAACCTCCACACAGTAAAGTATCACAAATCGAAGCAGTATTTTCTGTTTGTTGCAGGTTCGGGCTTCCATTCGTACTGTATCTAGAACGCAGTGTGACATGGGATGTCTTACAGAAAGAAATTTTGGAGAAAATGCGTCACCTACTAAGGCCAGGGGTTTACATTCAGGTCAGTGATACTTCTTCTTGCTGTACTTCTACGGGTGTTTAAATACAGCTATTTATTTGTAGCAATTAGTACAAATAAATATGACTTTTTCTTTACAACTTGCACTAATAAAGTGGATTTGATTATTTTAGGTTGGACCTTTTAGTCTGCGTGTGGTCGGAGTGGTTGGAATCACATATCTGTTGCCACAAGAGGAGCAGCCACTATGTCACCCCACTGTGGAAAGGTTTGTTATGCATGACTACTGGGTTAAGAGCATGTTGTGTGGTCTTAAATGCCAGGTGTCCAACTGACTGGTTTGAAAGACGTACATTGTTTCAACATTGGTGCACATAAACAGTTTAACCACGGGCTACATGTGCAGCGAGCAAATACTCAGCACTTTTATTACAGCGGCATTAACTACACAACCCTCCAAAGGTGTTACATTAGTCTAGATGTTTTAATGAGCATAGATGAAAAGTTTATTATAATTGCTTTAGTGTGCAGGCAGGGTGATCATTAGATTTAACTAATGTAGTAAAACTAAATGAAACAACGCTTCTTCATTTTGGACAATGAAACATCTGCTAAAAGGATAGTTCGGCCAAAAATAAAAATTGTTTTCTGATTCTTTTCACTACTATTATAGTAATATCTGACTTGGGGATGTTTGGCTTGGACAGGCACTTCAGTGGCAAAGTTAGCGCTCATTGCTTTAGCATGTAATTACTGCCGTTCAAAAACTCTAGCAGCTGTTTGGCCTATTTAACATGTTTTAAATATTTGTAACACATACATTATAGATATACATAACATCTTACAGATGTTAGCATTTAAAATAATCAAAATGCATTCTGAAGAACATCAAATCTTCATGGGTTATGTAATCTGTGTCGCTATATCACTAATTTAATAAATACAGTAAACATATTTTGTATTTTTACATTGTGTTTGTGGCAACAGAGAGAATGGTGGCAATTGAAACAGGGCAATTAACTAAATTTCTTTACGGGCAAGCTAAAATGGTGACACCCAAAATGTGCTCAGAAATGTTCATTCTCAGTCTGAGAAAAAGAACTCACTCATTTTCAACCTTTTTTTTTTCTTTTCTCTAAATAATGTTGGTAAACATGTTTTTCCTCAATCTCAACTATGTAGAGCATATAAATCCTGTGGACCAGGAGGACCTCCTCATGTTAAGATTGTAGTGGAGTGGGACAAAGAGACCAAGGAATAGTAAGTAAAACTAAGCCATAATTAATACTAGTCTGTATTTTTTTTATGTAGTGGACCCCCCAAGATATTTGGACAATTAAACCACACTTAAAAATTAATGAATGTCATTGCATTAGCTAAGGGTTTCCCAAACTAGGATTCGTCAACCCCGTGGAGGTTTGTGAGGGAGCTGCTTTTGAATGCCTTCGATCACGTGTACTCTGTGTATAGGGAGCGGCGGTACAGACTGCACGTAATATATTTGTCAGTGATGCTCAGGATCTGTTGTGCGTCAGATCTCCTGCCATCGTCTCGTCAGTGAAATCTGACTCCTGCTGCACTGTGCTGCGACTCTGACGCTGTCAGTTTATTATTGTAGCATCCATTGTCCAACTGAACTGGTTTTTATTTCAATAAATAAGCTAAACAACAGTGAGGACGGTGTCACGCTGGGCAAGTAATGTAATCGGTGTATGAACACCATGTAAAACCGGTAGCACCAACAACAGCAAGCCTACATGTCATGTCATCATTAACCATCATCAGAGAACCATCAACATGCAAATGTGGTGTTAAATTATTGAAATAATATCTTAAAATCTCAAATATTTTAGGTCAAAGGGGTTTAGTTGACAGAAAAGTTTGGGAATCCCTGCATTAAATAAAAAATCGCAAAAGTAGTCGGTAAGGTTGCAACTTTAGGTTAGTTTATTTATTTATTTAATGCAATGTTCCTTCTATGGCCACTGTATGCTACCTGTTGGTAGTGTGAGATCAATTCCACAGGAAAATGTATGGCTATAATACCTCATCTATAAGAATTTTCGATGATGCTAGAAAAGAAGGATCATTTTAAATGTTTTTTGAAGTTTGATACTTCAGTGTCAAGAAGTGATACAAGTGTCAAGACTATTTGGAAAAAATATCTTGCAGAGACAAAATAAATATGTTGAAGTCATAGGATAGCAGACATGCTTGACTGGTCTGGTTAGAGATTTGTCTCCAGTGTATGTTCTGATTCCCGCAGTTTGTTTGGACACACTGAGGAAGAGTACATCCCTGATGCTGAGAGTGTGTATCTGCACAGAGAGCAGCACCATCAGCCGCAGGCCTGCACCCTCGCTCAGTGCTTCCAGCTCTACACCAAAGAGGAGCAGGTAAAAGTCCGGCTTAATGCACACTCAAGTTTTACCCTCGTAAAGGGATAGTTTACGCAAAAGTAAAAAATTCTGTCATTGTGTACTCACCATCATATCTTCCAAACTCATGTCTTTCTACTGTGGAACTCAAAAGGAGAAATGACCAAAGTACTCCATACTATAGCAGTGTTTCCACTGTCGGGCCAAAAGCGAGTGTTAGTGCGTGCCAGGACCAGGCGTGTAGCACTGTGGGGCTACTGGCCAGACAATAGAAATACAACTTGATTTTTGGCCTTGGTGCTTGAGATTCAAGGCTATTGGCCCTGCCCGGCACGTTGTTAGCCCTGGCTCACACTGGCCCGACAGGGACAAGCGACAAGGGGCCATGGCTGTCCAACAATATTTTCATTGAATAACAACTTTTAAGGGTGTGTTCGCACTTGTAGTTCAGTTCTCTTGGTTCTTTTGCCTTGGCCCAAAAAAGAAAATAATACATTTAGTCCTTGTTCACATTGTCATTTTTAAGACAGAACCTAAAGATACTAAACAAAAAAGCGGCTTTTATGACATGTATTTTGCAATGGAACTTGCTGAACATCCGAAACAATGCTCTGTGCTGAGCTAAATGCACTTGTTAGCCGCTTTTCCACTGTCGGGCCAGTGCGAGCCAGGGCTTTCAACAAGCCGGGCTGGACTAATAGCCCAAAACCACTCTGCTTTTCCACCGTCAGGCTAGAAGCTCCGCAGCGCTTCACTAAAACCTGCCCATAACACGCTTCTTTGGAACAACATCACACAAACTCATCATTTCACCAACAAATGGAAGTTTTATCAGAAAACTAATCAGAAAGGAATCACCGGAAGCTAGTGAGATCACAAAATGAACATGATAAAAGCGGCCATTTGTTGGCATGTTTGTAGTTTACTTAAGGATTTAAAATCCAAGCATTGATGTTTTACCAGTTTTACAATAATAAGTGATCATAATTAATTAATTTGTCAAGATTGCACATTAGCCACACAGAAATATAGTGGTATTTACGTTGTTTCACAAAAGAAGAGGACTCGTGTTCAGTCACTTCTGTTTCTGTTTATTTGTAGTCACAGGACAGTATGTTTACATCACATATAGAAAGAATGATCATTTCTACAAATTTTCCACCGAAAATACGACCAGAGCAGATTTAGCGCACTCTCCAGTGACAGTCCCAATAGAGTTATATTTTCAGTCAGAGAAACAGAGGAAGCTCCCAAAAAAACTGGAGTTGCTTTATTGTATGACACATGCGGAGCTAAATATAGATATCAGACAGTCCAGTATAAAGAGACGAGACCTACTGACAGATAAAATAAATATACGATTGTGATAGCCTATATAATTTGTCTGATTTCTTCAAGCCGTCATATTTACCATGTTTATTATGGTTTATGGTTAGTGCCCATAGTCTTTTGCATCGCATATAAATATTTTTGCCTTATATGGTGATCAGAATCAACATTGGATCACAAACAGAAGTTATTTCAAACACTCAGTGACTTAAAAGTCTTTAAGGCTGATGTTTGCTGGTATATGAAACCATCTGCGGTGCTGCCATCTCCAGACTCCAAACTCCGCCTTTGTTCGTAACCACTACTCAAGCCCGAGCTGGCCTGCTTTGGACCAAGGTATTCAGTGGGTCAAAAAACCCTGGCTGTTGGCTCTGAGGAAGCTCCGTTGAGGCTCAATCATGCCCTGGAAGTGACAGTGGAATTGCGACTGGCCCTGGCCCGCACAAGCACACCCTTTAGGCCCGACAGTGAAAATTCAGCTATTGTATGTGCGTACATAGGATGGTGAGAACTCGTGAAGGGCTTATAAAATGTGTAAAGTAGTCAAAACAGTGCCAGGAATTCCTCCGTTGCACCAAACGAAGATCTGCTGCAAGGAGACAGCAGTTCTGATGTTGAATTCATATTTCACTCAAACCACATCCTTTGGAAGCACTTGTTTGGTGCGCACCAAGGTTTTGATGGCAGCATTTATTCAAATGAACCACACTAACAGACCAAATGCACCAGAGTTCATTTTAATTGAACCAAACTTGCCAAGTGTGAACACACACCCTAAGTTTCTGTCTGTTCTTTAACAAGAGGCAGTTTATGATGTTTTCATATCATTGTTGGACCTTGACAGCCCCCATCCACTTTCCTCAAATGGAAAATAACAGCTCAGACATTCTGCTAAAACTCTTCTTTTGTGTTCATGGAAGAAAGAAAGTCGCATGGGTTTTGATCGATATGAGGGAGAGTAAATGATGACAAAACTTTGATTGTTGGGTGAACTATCTCTTTACAATAGTTATCACACCTCTTTATTTTCCACTTCTCTAGAGCTGCCTTTGTGGACACACATGTTATGGTTTCTCTATTTCTGCTGTCAGTGCTGTTTTAAAATTGCTAGTTTTTTGGGTCCACATAGCGTATAAATATACACTGTGGTAAGCTAGAGCTGGCCTTGGGCAGTTAAGGAAGGAATAGGAACTGGCTGTGCTTTAAGAAAAATGAAGAAACAGCCAGATTCGTAAAATGTAAAACCTCTCTGACTGATTTTGTTTGTCTTCTTCCTGTATGCCTTCCAGTTGGCCCCAGATGATGCCTGGCGCTGCCCCCATTGCAGGCAGCTCCAACAGGGTCGGATCAAACTCAGCCTGTGGACCCTGCCTGATGTTCTCATACTGCACCTCAAGAGGTTTAGACAGGTGCTGTACTAATCAAATCACATCACCTACGCAAATGGTGCTTTACCAGTGCAAATGTGTGGTAGAGTGGCCTGTTGTAAAAGTTTGACTAGTAACTTAAAGGTTCGAACCCCACAAGGGTGTGATCCATTGGTGATCATGAATATCTACCAGGAGAGAGCTGTGTTAACATTCCTATTCAATATCTTTGGATAAAAGTGTGTGCTAAATGACAGCCTGCTTACTAATATGTGGGCTTTGTTTCTTCAAGGAAGGGGATAGGAGGGTTAAGATGCAAAACATGGTGAGATTTCCTTTGATTGGCATGGATATGGCACCCCACGTGGTGAAGAGAAGCCAGAGCAGCTGGAGCTTACCCTCCCACTGGTCACCATGGAGACGACCTTACGGACTTGGCCGAAACCCAGACGATTACCTTTATGACCTATATGCTGTGTGTAACCATCATGGAAACATGCATGGGGGGCATTACACAGGTAACGCCTTAGAGTACTAGGAATTTCTGTGCTAGCATTTACTTCAAAATAGTGTTGTATTACATTCTTGATTGGTGGATTTGATATTTCATTCCCTGTTTTTTACTCTTAACAGCGTATTGTAAGAACTCCATTGATGGGCAGTGGTATTGCTTTGATGACAGTGAGGTTCAGCCTATAGCTGATGAGGATGTCTGTCAGCAGACTGCATACATTCTGTTCTATCAAAGGAGGACAACTATTCCCTCCTGGTCAGCAAACAGCTCTGTTGCAGGTGACTCTTGTTCCTTGTTGAGTTTTGGGTTGACACAGTTTGCTGATTCATTTGTCTTCATTTAGAAGGCTTGTGAAGGTGCTGGCATGTGAACCAAGTGACCCTCTTTTTCCAGCTCAGTGAAACTTCTTCATATTAGTATGACACTCTTTGATGAGCCTTTAGTAGAGATTCTGTCCTGGAGAATTAAAAATTAAAGGTATTAAAAGAGTTTGATGTACTGTCTAGACATATATCTTGCATTGAAGGGCCTCCAGCTCATTTATGGAGATGAAGTTGCAAAAATGGGTCATTCAAAATCATCATAATATTGACATTGGAGCCATGAGCACATTACAGAATTCACATTACGTAATTCACCCAAAAATGAAAATTCTATCATAGTTTTCTCAGTTTTATTTCCACTTTGTGGAACCCTAAAAATTAAATTAATATAAGTTGTATGACTTACTTTTATGGTGCTTTTTTATTTTTATTTTTTAAAACAGCACTGCTGTTAAATGCAAGTTAACAGTTATACACAAACCCCGCCCTGCAGCCAATTATAAAGATTTAACTGATCATGTCAATCACAGTCCTAATTGCCTACGTTATGTTAAAACAAATACTAACTCCTTATCTAACCCCTTAACTGGTTTGGGGAAAAACACACATTGTTACATGCATTCTTAAATACCTCTGATTGGCCATTGTGTTCACACTCTCAACATATATGTCTCTGATTGGCCATTGTGTTCACACGCTCAACGAATATGTCTGTGATTAGCTACAATGATCAACACTTCAGAGACATATTGTAAATCGCCATCTTTGACGCTCCAAACAACGCGCTTGCACAGATACACACAGGAGTGTTTGAAAGTAGGCGTCTATCAGCGGATCCCTAATATATCCACTGATAGATAGATCCGTTGATAGATGCCTGCTTTCAAATGCTTCCATGTATATCTGTGTAAGCGCTCATTGAAGAGTGTCAAAGATGTCTATTTACAACGTTTTTGAAACGTTGATCACTGTAGCCAATCAGAGACATATACAATATATTGAGTGCATGAACACAATGGCCAATCAGAGGTATTTAAGAATCCGTTCAACAGTGCTTAAAATGCTAGAGGGAAATGCTGGTATCATCACATTTTTAAAATTTCATCAGGGTTGTTAATAGTGTTGTCAAAAGTATCGACTTCAGTACCAAGTCAGTACTTTTGACAACACTGTTAACAACCCTGATGATCAACAGTGGTTATTGGTTGGCCAATTACACCATATGAAAAGTACAGTATCAAAACAGCCCATTTAATTCTAAGGGTCAGAGAGTGAGTGGAGTCAAGAATTTTTGAATAACATGTTTTTCGGAGGACAAATACAATTTTACAACAGTGCAAAACATGGCCCTGTAAATCCTTGTTTTTGGATTTGTGCAACTGTCTCAGGCTCCACCAGCTCATCTTTATGCGAACACTGGGTTAACCGGCTTCCAGGCAGCAGGCCGCCCAGCCTGGCCTCTGGAGCCTCCTCAAGACGCACATCCCTGATCTCTTTGGCAGAGTCAGTGGAGTTCCCCGGTGATCGAAGTGAAGACGATGGTGAGGAACATTGTTATGCCTCTTAACATGAATGTTTATCTTTCCGGTGTCTTTAATAAATCTTTAGAAGCCAAGGTACTTATTTGGCCCTCATCTTCCTTGTGTCCTCTTATTCTGTGTATTGTGCCAGTGTTTTACTCTTGCCTTTCTTTATTATGTCTTCTCTCTCTTGTAGCTTTAGCGCTTACTAACACAGGATCTCCCGCCTTGCTCAGTTAAGACAAAACTGCATGCCAATGCTCTTTTCATTCAGTCTGGTATCAGCACATTAGTTTAAATCTCTCTGTCCTTTTTGTTAAGGAGGATTTTCAACGCGGCCCTTCGTGAGAAGCATTCAGCGGCAGAGCTTGTCATCTAGATCATCGGTTACCAGCCCTCTGGCTTTCAGTGAAAATGGGATGAAACCTTCCTGGTCTCTGTCAACAAAACTACAAATGAGATCCAACTCGCCCTCACGATTTTCTTTGGACTCGCGTTCCTCCCCTCCTCTAGAGAGGATAGGAGAAGCTTGTGACGACAAAGTATCCACATCCTGCTTCGGAGGCTACAGCAGACATGAGCGTCAGCCCAGCAGTAAGGCCCCGCTGGCCATGATGGAGGGTAATGGTAGTGATGACAGCAGTGGGAAAAGGATCCTAGACGATGCCTATTGTAGAGCTCCAACACAGGCCGACAGAAAGAGCTCTAAAGGTGAGCCCATTGACAACAACAACCAGATTAATGCTGTGGACCAGAATACTCTCGGAGTGCTCTCCAAAGAGCAGAAGCATAAGAGCTCTGGGTCAGAGAAGAAAGCAGAAGGGTCCGCCAGCAAGAAGAGCTCCACCAAGACCAAGGGAGACCAAGAAAAGCCCTCCAAGAAGCGCCAGAGCACCTCTTCTGTAACGAAATCTCCATCCTCCCAAGTGTCTTCCAGCCCTCAAGCAAAGGGCACCAAAGCGACCAATCTAAAAGAGAAGAGTGATTCTCCCAAGAGTACAAAGGGTACACCTTCAGGAACGCCCTCCAGAAGGAAAGAAACATTGAAGGCACAGGAATCTCCAGTGTCAGGAGGCACAAAGGGGAAGCCATCCCTTGCTTCCACACCCCAATCCTCTGCCTCTCCATCGCCCACATCCAAGAAGAGCTCCTCGGTGGCTGAGAGAAACTCTGGCAAGAAGAAGTTGGTGGAGAGAGGCTCCAGCAAGGACTTGGCCCACACCAGTCCCCTTGCAGACAAGTCAAGAGTCAGTGGCACCCCACGGCTATCCCAACCTAGAACTGCCGAGGGAAGCCGGCCCGAGAGGAAGGCGGTGAGGAGCTCCAGCAGTAGCTCCTCAGTCACCAGCCTGCGCTCCCCAAGCGTCTCCTCGAGAGACCTCCGCCGCAGCAGCAAATCCGAGGATAAGGGACTCTCGTTTTTCAAGAGCGCGCTTCGGCAGAAAGAGACTCGGCGGTCTGCCGATCTGGGCAAGACCACGATTCTCGCCAAGAAGGCTGTCGAGAGGTCTGCCAAGTCCTGCAGCCAGAACAAACTCAATGCTGACGAGGGCGAAGGCTCGGGAAACTCTTCCCAGCAGGTCTCTCCGGAGCCACGCTCCAGCAAGGCTGCCACTGATGAGAAAGAGTCCTCGAAGACCTCCACTCCTAACAAGCGCTCTCTCTTACCAGTAGGCAAGTCCAAGTCTTCCAATTCTGAGACTAATCTCCAGTCTCCCATCAATGGGAAGAGGCCACTTGAAAAGATGGCATCCTCTAGAAAGCTTTCTTCCAGCATGCAATCCTCTGCACGGCCAACACAGACGCCTCAATGAAATTTTAATAGCCGTTCCATTATTTTCTGTAATGCAGCTATTTTTTGATGTGCCTATGAAGAATATAAAGTATATAGTATATACCTGTATTTTACTTTTTCTCAAAGAAAATATGTAAATTATCAGAAAGCGCCTTTCTATCCTGCCATGGAACCAAGTCGTTGCCTCTGGCAGGGTACGGTATATGAATCTACTACTGTTCATGACTCTGAATAGGAATGTTTTAACTTAGCACTTTGTACATATATTTTCTCCCTCAAATAATGCTTAGATGTAATGGATAATATGTACAATACTTTTTAACTTGGTACCTTTTTTTTTTTTGTCTTTAGACAAGTCACTTATGATGAAATTAGATTCTTGCGATATTCCTTGGAGTACTGTACCAATTCACTCCACATCTACACTTGGTGCTATTTACAGTCCAGTGTTCCCCTGGCACTGATACAGTATGAGATCAAGAAGAGTTACATCATGAAGCCTGGCCGAATTTGAAGCTGTAGACTATGGGGTTCAGCAGTGAATGATCTCATTGGTACCTCTCAAAGGCTGCTCTCCTACCCCAACTCTTTCCTTTTGTACTCGAGAGCAGTTACAAGTGTTCAAGTAGCATTACTGCCCTAAGAAATGTGCCGATAGCTGAATTGTTGCTGTATGAATGTGATCTTTCGATTTGGTAAATTAGTGGAGGACAATCTTTAAACTCAATCTATTCAGTTTATGCCAGAAAAATGCTGTGTGATCTCCTTATCTGGATATTAATGGAGGCCGTGTAAGCCCTGCATGAAATTGTTTTGTATATCTTTGTTTTTATAATGAAATTTTGAAAGCCACATAATCATACTTGAACCATTTCATGCCCGCCAAATCCAATGCCAACATATATGAGCAGTTTTCATTTGGCTTGAGTGTGCTGGAGTTGAACCCTCGTGCAACGGTTTTTATCTCCATATTTATCTGTGGACAACCAGTGCAATAGTTTTCAACACTTTGTAGAACAGATTTTGACATTCTCTATTTGGGAATGTTGCTGTTTTAGAGGAAAATGATTTTAAAGATAAATACTGTGCATATGCAATAGTAATGAAAAACATTTAATCAATGTTAAATCAAAATATTTTTCAGGATTGTAAAGCCTCACCATGATAATGGGGTTTCATTTTTAATTCTTTTTTTTTTTTTTTTTTTTTTTTTGTGCCAAGAGTTTGAGATTTAATACCCAGTCAAAATGGCTCTGCAGAAACAACTTTATTTTACATATTTGTCAACACCATAGAGTTCACCTAAATATATTTCCATCTCGAGTAAGCTCAGACAAGTTCATTTGGACTAATTCAAAATGTTATATATGACAGGAGAAATGTAAGGTTAAACAAGTCATTATTGTTACATTTGCATAATGGTGTCATTACGTCGGCCACTGTTCAGCTCGCTGCCCTGTAATTAAAACATTAATCCAAGTGGTGCTGACGCCACTGTTGAACCGTTCTCATTTTCATGCTGCTTTTTGGTCTCGGAAACCCTTCCCTTTTAGCACACTATATCTTAAAATAGATACTTTAGCAATGAACCTAATGTGTAGCACGCTTTCCACCCTTTTTTTGCAACAGGCCCATATTGTGTGTGCACTGAAAAAGTATTTGTACAAAGCAGTATTGCATGATTACATTGACGCATGCACTTAACTATGCAAGTGACTGTTGCTAAACAAAACAAGTCTGGTTATCAATGTGCTTTTTTAAAAAACGAAAACGGCATGAAATTTTCTTTTTAATGCTTTTTTGCACACTTGTCAATTTTGATTTCTTAAATATTGCAATATGAGAGCATAAATTATTAGCTTTAACTATATGTATTCAAAAATTTGCAATTGGCATTGCATTTTCATGCTTTTTTTTTTTTTTTTTTTTTCTTTTATACACTATCTTTTTTATTATTATTATTTTAATTCATAAGCTGTTCTTTAGGGAATGACCTCCCCGTTTCCATGTGATGAATTTAGTTTTTTAAATATTTTTCTAGTCAGACCTATTTTGATTTTTCACATTTCGCTGGCGTGATGTGTTCTGGTCATGCTTTCACATGTAGTTTGTAGGGAGTGTCGTATCTTATATTGACCTTTATCATCAGCATTCATTCAGTGCACACAATTCCCGCATCGCTTGAAATGCTGATACACTAAACACTACGTTCATTTTGTCTTTCATGTCATTCCATGTCTTGAGTTGTGAATTTCTCGGACCATGAATTCAGAGAAGTGCTATTACCCTCTCTAAGTCTCGTTGCATATGGGATATTTTCAGTGGCTGAAGTGCTAATATGACATGGTCTTATCAAGCGTTTGGATAGGACGGATGACTTTATCATTATAATGAAGCTGTATCAGTCTTATAATGTATGCGTGCTCTTGGTTTACACACTGGAATGATTTCTCTTGGCCCAGAGCAAGATTATTCACGAACTGGGACCCGCTTTGGTGGGCTTATAACTTGGGCTGTCATTTTATTATACAAACGTCAGTCTAAGTCAACCAAAAGAGGAAAATAATAATAAACCATGTAAATGTTTGGTTGCATGAGACTGTGTCAAATGCTTTTTGTTAATTTATTTGTATGTTTTATGTGTATGCACTTTTATTTTTCATGTTGTTTTTTTTTTATTATTTTAAAGAATGCATTTCTTTGAGGAATCATTTGTATTCATAACATTGTCTCCCCCAATGTAAGTTGGTGGGTGAATTATGATTAAAAAATAAAAAATAGACCTGTATTAGAGGTCTAACCTCAAATTTGTACTCGAAATGGTTATTTTGAATCATTTTATTTGCTTAGCTTTGATCTTTTCTTTGCATCAAGCACTGTAATATCCAATGTTGACCACAAGATGGAGCTTGCCACCTTCCTTTTAAAAAATAAGCCGTGACAGGAGATTTCCTGTTAGGAGTAAAACAGGCAATTTTTTGGAGACTGTCCATTTATTTTCTCCGCACTTCTGAAAATTGGCGACTAACCCAGCGATTTATGTATTTATAAAGCGCTTATAGTTAAAGCGAAATTAACCAAATGAATCATTCTGGACGAGAGATAAACGTAAACAGTCA
The DNA here is from genome assembly GCA_036281575.1 of Ancherythroculter nigrocauda. Taxonomy (NCBI): domain Eukaryota; kingdom Metazoa; phylum Chordata; class Actinopteri; order Cypriniformes; family Xenocyprididae; genus Ancherythroculter; species Ancherythroculter nigrocauda. Next base: position 35,133,492 of record VTFQ01000001.1, read on the forward strand.
TGTCTTAAGTGAATGTAAACAGGTGGTTTAAAATAAAGCCTTGCAGTTCTCATGTGCTAAATGTGTCTAAATTAAATTAGTGCATCAGCTCCAATGTATTATTTTTTTCAAAAGGCAGGTGCATGTTTACATCTCGCATTCTGAGAAACGACTGTTCTTTGTGTTTGCTTTAATAGCAGTCCAAATGCTTTTGCACTGCAGAAAAATACAGCTATTATTTCATTTGAGGCTTCACTTCAACCCCAGCAAACGTTTCTGAGGGCTTATCCCTCCCTCAGCATCCCTAACCTCCAGGGACAACTACAATATTTATTGTTTGCTTTTAGCTGAACTTCACTCCGTTTTCTCGTTGCTCAGCAGAGGTGAAAAAGCTGTCTCTAAACAAACTGCATGGGTAAGGTGTTCAAAAGCACCGGCAGACCTAATACATTACAGTTTGCTGCATTTCAGACGCCCTCCTCTCTATTCTCGCCTTTTCTGTTTGCCTTTTTTAAAAGCAGCATCGCTTTCCCTTTCCTCTCTCCATATTACAGATTTTGACAACCATTTGTGTTCGTGAACAGCCCAGTTCTTCTGAGTGTTATCATTAGCAGCTATTTTTGAGGTCTGGCAAGTGCTCTGGGTGTTTGCAAGTGCAAATGCAATGCTGAATATTTAACATCTGCGATATTAATTTACGCAGTCTAGATAGAGGCACACCTAAAGTGCTCTTTGCACCGTTTAATCCATAAATGAGTTACAGATTGGAGGAACCTCATTGATACAGTCTTGTTCTTTGTGGCATTTTATGTTTTGCCATAAAGTTAATAGCTTTTATTGTTAGTTTGAGATTTGGAAACACCTACCTAGTTATAAAATTGTGACTATTGGCTGCATCTCAAAGAGCATTTTTAGACGATATAAGCAAACTATATAATCATTATTATTTGTTTATATATATATATATATATATATATATATATATATATATATATATATATATATATATATATATATATATATATATATATATATATATATATATATATACACTACCATCAAATGTTTTTTGAATGGTAAGATATTTTTAATGTTTTTTTTTTTAAAAGAAGTCTCTTCTGCTAACCAAGGCTTCATTTATTTGATCCAAAACACAGCAAAAATAACAATATTTTGAAATATTTTTACAATTTAAAATAACTTTTCTATTATAATATATTTTAAAATATAATTTATTCCTGTGATCAAAGATGAATTTTCAGCATCATTACTCCAGTCTTCAGTGTCACATGATCCTTCAGAAATCATTCTAATATGATCATTTGAAGCTCAAGAAACATTTATTATTATCATCAATGTTGAAAACAGTTGTGTATTTTTATTTATTTTTTTTTTTTTTCAGGATTTGATGAATATAAAATTCAAAAGAACAGCATTTATCTGAAATTGAAAGTGTTTGTAACATCACTACCATTCAAAAGTTTGGGATCAGTAAGAGTTTTTTTTTTTTTTTTTTTTTTGATAGAAATTAAAGAAATTAATCAAAAGTGACAGTATAGACATTTATAATGTTGCAAAACTTTATAAAAAATATTTCACAATTTTACTGTTTCACTGTTTATATATATATATATATATATATATATATATATATATATAATATTATATTATACACACACACACAACCTGAAATTGCTTAACAGTTTAATAAGTTAAGATTTATTATTTTTCAATCCATCCATCTTTTTTTTTTTTTTTTTTTTTTTTTTGTACTAAAACATTTAATCCACATTAACATACTATAGCAGACGTCCATTAAAATATGTGAGTGATATGAATCTGGAACTTTTCAGCTGAATCTTAATGGCAAAAATAATAATAATATAGAGAATATTCAGAATTTTGGCTAATTTTATAAACATACTAGTGCTGTCAAATTGATTAATCGCATCTAACATAAAAATTTGTAAATATTTATACACAAACTTTTTGTTAGATGCGATTTGACGGTCCTAACAACTAACGCAATTATTGTATTATATTGAAAATATTGTAATGTATTTTCATTCTATATTTTATCATATAATAAATACACCTTTATAAATAAATATGATATAGCCTATATTTTTTAATGTGCACTTAATCATATTTTTTAAATGATTTAATCAGAATACATCTACTTTTGAATTGCCATCAGTGGAGAACGATACTTTTTGCCCCCAGATGGTGTAGTTACTACATCTACCAGCAGGAGCTAATGTGGAGCTTCCAAAAAAGCTAACCAGCTAAACCTTTACCCTTTGTAAGGTAGGCAGCTCACTTTTCGTTCAACGTTTGTGTCCACTGCATCTCTGCAAATCCCACTCAGCTGACTATGATCACAATCTCATACCTTTTTAACTAACATCTGCCACCTCACCTCCACACTCGCTGCCGCTGACATCTACTCCTCCCCAGCTCCATCTGCAGTCTGCTCAGCGCTCGAGTCTTTACAGGCCAGATGAAGAGTGTTCATCGCCATTCGGCCCGATTGTGTTGGCTAATTACGACAGTTAGTGGTGAGGAGTGTGAGAGTCATTCACAGGCCATTAGAGCTCAGTCCGTGAGGTGATATCATCTGTCACTTCCGCTCTAGTCCCCTGCAGCGTTCCAGTGTCTGTGGCATCAGTCTGCATCCCTCGAAACCTGAAACACTAAAGCTTTAAATCTGCCTTGTAAGCCTTGCACTTCAGTTCTTTCCTTCCCTTGTGAAGTAAGTACGCACTTGCCTGACTAGTGGTTTAATTGAACACTTAACATTGATCAAGATATATTCTTTAGCCAGATGTGAGATGTATAGGGAACAAACCTTTCAAAAACAACCTCCTAAACACTCCCAACTGTTTCACATCTAACCTCAGTGAAGGCAATGAAAATAAACAAGACCATCAAATTATGCTTATTTACCTTTGAGATGCAAATTTTTCATTTTACGCCGTGCCTCTATAGTCAAGGGCAGAGGGACGATGAAATGATGAAAAATGTGTTGAATACCGATCAACAGAGGCCCCCTTGTGCTCATGCTGACCTCTAACCGCGACTGCGCTAAGAAAGATAATGCACTGCTCTCATTAGAGCGACAGGAAAAAGTGAGAATTGTTTCAATATGACCAACAATAATTGCTGTTAAATTATCTGGAAAACTTTAGATAAAGGGTTCGTTCACCCAAACCATGACAATTCTGTCATCCTTTACTCATCCTTGTTTTATTACAAACACGCATTACTTTTTTTTGTGTGTGTGTGTGTGAATAGAGATGCTGTTGAGCTTCATCTGTAAAGGTGCTATAAAACCATACATTTTATGCTCTTTATTTCAAGCTTTCTGACGCTATGATAGCTTTTAGTTTAGAAAAAAAAAAAAAATGGAATTTGAAATGATTTGTATTAGAAAGATGTTTGATTAAAGGATTAGTTCACTTTCAAATAAAACTTTCCTGATAATTTACTCACCCCCATGTCATCCAAGATGTTCATGTCTTTCTTTCGTCAGTCGAAAAGAAATTAAGGTTTTTGATGAAAACATTCCAGGATTTTTCTCCTTATAGTGGACTTCAATGGGCACCAAACGGTTGAAGGTCAAAATTACAGTTTCAGTGCAGCTTCAAAGGGCTTTAAACGATACCAGACGAGGAATAAGGTTTTTTTCTAGCAAAACGATTGGTCATTTTCGAAAAAAAATACAACTGTATATGCTTTATAAACACAAACGATCGCCTTCCGCTTCCGCTTTCCGTATTCCATTTTAGAAAAAGTTTCTATTTCTCTGCGACGTCGCCGAGTTGGGCTCATTCCAGCCGCGGTGCGCTGATGCGGTTATTTTTATTGATTTTAAAATACAAGTACATCAAACAAACACATCGAATTCACATGTCTTTTGAAATTGTGGGTTTTGCAAATGTCAAGTAGGCTACTTTACTACAGAGCAAACAGGAAGGCTGCCCATGTCGCTCATTGACAGCAAACTGATTCTTCCATTCTTCTTACCTTTGATGCTGATGCTACAACTCTTCTTGTTTGCATGCGTTCCTTCATTGTATGTTCCTCATTTCGTTTTTCTCCTCTAATAACAAATTTGACCATTTTGATCCCTAAATAGAGTACCTCAGGGATGACGTGTTTTTGTAGGTAAAACCCGGAAGCGAGTTAGCATTTTAGGTTCCATCGCCCTGAAGTCTATGGGTTTTTTGAATTGGTTTTTGCTAAATCGCCTGAAATAAGGTCTGTGGTTAACAAAGCCTCTAAATACTTTCATGTTTTGATCTATGACATAAAACACACCAGTTATAACCCACTTGTGATTTTTTTAAACTTTTACTTTGTCTTCAAATCGGCGGTTGCTAACAAATTGCTAAAAGGGACTACTTCCTTTGGCGGGGACTTTAGACGTTATCATGACAAACAGGACATTTGGACACAGCGCAGATCATAATCAGCGAGCATGTTTTTAAATAAAGTTGTTTTTTTTAAATAAAGTTTGAGGAAGCTTGGTGGTGATGACGTTGATCCATAGTGTGCTGTAGTCCGTTTATAGCCTACTGTTAGCCTTTTATATCTGACGACTTTATTTAGGCTTCAAAATCTATAAATGTTGTGTTAACTTGTAAAGATTATCTTGATAGACAAAATGTGTAAGTGTCATAACCCTTTGTTAAACACAGAGCTTATTTTTTGCGATTTTCCAAAAGTCTATGGGAAAAATGCATAGGCTTTCGATCGAGGGAACCCGTGTGCCGCTAACTTCCGGGTTGGCCTACAAAAACACGTCATCTCTGAGGTACTCTATTTACAAAAATAATAGCTACTGTTGGAATTCTGCCAAAGCTTGTTCGTTAACTGCGTAATTGCGTCAGTACATATAGGTCTGCGCTTGTCTAAAAACAATAAATGCCCACCAAAATTATTTTATACAACATTATAACATTATAGCTCAAATTTATATTTGTTTAATCCATTTTAATTTAAATTTAAAAACAAAAATAAATTGTAAAACTATAATTAACTTTTTAATTGTGGTCGGCATATCGCGGACCACATCTGCACTCGTGACGGGCCGCATGGTTGAGACCCACTGCTGTAGAAACATGCCGATGCAACGTGACATGGAGGGGGGACCTGCGGTGTATGTAGACAGAAATGGCTCATTCTAAGGTAATAAAAACATAACGGTTCATTATGTAAGGTCTTTATACACCACTGAAAACATAGTTATGCATATTATATTGCATTTCTGTCGATAGATCCTCCCAAATTTTTAACGCTGGTTGACACTCATCATAAAACAAAAAGATGACGCAGTTGCTGCATTCGAAATTGCATAGTCTCTTAAGTAGGTGCTTCTTTTGAATAAGCAATTACTTTATGACTGTTAAAAAAGTATGTTCGTCTTAACATGAATGTGTGTAGTATGAATGTAATCTGGCTGTACTGCACTCGCCATGTCATCATTGTCATGTGACCTACTTGTTTCATTTCCATTCATAAATCCTCTCCTGTGGCCTCATGGGATAGTAAAGTGTCCATCATATGCACACTTCAGTATCTCGGCAGAATTACTCTGTCATCTGGGTACTTGCCTAACATTTTTGAATACAGTGAATGTGTATATTCTCCTCTTTCACATATTGTTTTTCACCATGTAGGCGTATTTACAAACAGAGTGTCGCACAAAATCATGTTGGAGGAGATGACAGACATTCAACCCACCCCCCAAAAAAGTAATTTCACCCAGTAAGTTCTGTCTGTACACTTTTGTAGAGTTATGATTACAAACTCTCTACCTCCCTACACTCGCATTTTGAGAGTGATTCATTGACTAAAAAAGAAAAGAAAACGGTTATGATGAATCATACTTATGATGATGAATACTTATTCTGCATGATTTATTTGATTTTTTTTTTTCAGAATTTCTATCGATATTGCAATAATATTTCGGCATAAATAATTGTTTAGTGAAATCCTGATCCTTTCCTTGATGCATAAACCAGCATGAATTCCATATTGGTCCTGATTTATGCTAGCAGTGCTGGTCTAGCATACACTCTAAAAAAATGTTTGGTTAAAAACAACCCAAGTTGGGTTGAAAATGGACAAACCCAGCAATTGGGTTGTTTTAACCCAGTGGTTGGGTTAAATGTTTGCCCAACCTGCTGGGTAGTTTTATTTAACTCAACTACTGATTAAAAATGACTATATGGCTGGCTTAAAATGAATCCAAAATAGGTGAGAAATTAAAAATCAGACACATAATTACTAGAGGCAACAATAATAATCAAAAGGTGTACATTTATTAATAAGCAATTTAATAAATGTTTATTGTTTATTATTCATTATCTTATTAATAAATGCTCATTTATTAAACATATGAATAAATGTTAATTTCCAGCATATTTTGGGTTCATTTTAAGCAAGCAGTACAGTAATTTTTATACAACAGTTGAGTTAAATAAAACTACCCAGCAGGTTGGGCAAACATTCAACCCAACCACTGGATTAAAACAACCCAATTGCTGGGTTTGTCCATTTTCAACCCAACTTGGGTTGTTTTTAACCCAGCATTTTTTAGAGTGTAGTAATGATTTTTTTTCAGCAGAGTTAGGAGGCACAAAGTTTGACTATGTAAATATATGAATGAGATACACATACTACAGAGTACAAAATACTTTTAATGTATGGAAAAGAGCAGTGTGAACATTTTTCAAAATATCTGATTTTGTTTTCCACAGAAGACAAAGTCATAGAGGTTTGGAACAACATGAGGGTGAGTAAATGTCAGAATTTTATGTATTTTAGTGTTGAAATATCCCTTTAACTAGACCATGTTATTGTCAGCTGAGAACTACAGCTCTTTTTAGTATTCTTGGACACTGCTGCTGTTCTCTTTGGTTTCCCAATCGTACAAGAAGTCAGACATTGTCTGGATCTCTTCCCGTGGCTTAACAAAGAGAGGTAGACAGCAGTCACACGGAGGAACCTGTGGTTACACTCCACTCCGATACGACTAGAAGTTTTAAGTGGCACAGATGGCGTCATTTACGTACAATCACCTTGTCCGTCGTACTGTGTTCTTCTTGTTTGCACTCAATAATTTCTCTCTCCCGCAGTAAAGTAGGTTACTTTAGTAATTCACCAGTGGTTTTCATCCCCTTTGTCCCCTTTCTCTGACTTGGCCCTGGAGAGTGAACAGAACTTTGTAAGAAAATCGATAGTAATTGATTCCTCCAAGGCTAGACATAGAGGGCCACTATTCAGAGCCAAGCATAGGAGCATCAGAGTGAGAGGCAGAGGACCTTGGGTTTAACATGCACACAACAAACCCTGCTAAAGGTCACCAATGTGATGCTGTTTACAGCTGCAGATTATCAAAAAGAGCCCGAGCAACTGCATATTTACAGACTTGTGGAGATGAGCCTCAATTACAGGGAGGCTGGCTGTTTTCTAAAGGTTATTTGAAGGCGTACTTTTGAGATTTTTGATTAGGGTGTATTGTGTGCCTGTGAAAAGTTTGCTTGGTGTGCTTTGTGTAACATGTTTACAGGCTCTCTTTTTGCTTTTTCACTACTGTATTTTTCACCTGTCACTGAAGGTAACGTGAAAGTGAAAACAGATTTCTCTAAACTAAAGAAAAGAGAGGGCTGAACTTGATTTTGATTTCTAAAAGTGGGTGTCACACGTCAAAATCGAGCCAGACTGGAGTTGTAGTTGATTGTTGTGAAGAAAAAGATTTGGACACTGAGGTTGAAGGTCAAGAGCAACTCGACATATTACCAATTGTAATGCTGCTTTTTTTTTTTTTTTTTTAATCTATTTGTTATTATTGCTGATAAAGTTGATTTGATTGTGTTTCATAGTTTCTATCCCATTTGTCTGTGTTCACAGCTTTGAATCTTTTGAAACTTTTTCACTACAGAGAGAAATATTCAAACTTATTGGCCAAATTTTGACTAAACATAGCAAGTTTCTCAATATTAACTTCTTGTTCATATTCATATTCATATTCTATTTTTGCTCTTGCTTAAATGGATAGCTCACTCAAAAATGAATAATCTCATCTTTTATCCACCCTCATGTTGTTCCAAATCTGTATCACTTTCTTTCTTCTGTCAAACTACAAGACAAAATTTGGAAGAATGTTGGTAACCTAACAGTTTTGGACCCCATTGACTTCCATTTGTATGGATGGCATGAGTGTGAGTAAATGATGACATTATTTTCATTTTTGGGGGAACTATCCCTTTAAAGGTTCTCAAACAGGGAGCTTGGACCCATTAGGTATAGCCTCAGCACACTACCAAGGAGGCCACTTAAAATGATTTAAAATATGACAAAGCATTAAAATAAGCTGAAACAATTAAGCATTAAAATAAGCTAAAACAACTAAAAAAAAAAAAAAAAAAACTAAAAAAAACTAAAAATCAACTAAAATTATTTAAAAACCATAATGGTAATTTTCTTTTTTTTTTAAACACTCTTAGCCCAGATTTTATATTTACTTAAAAATATAATTACAATATACTTAAAATATTTAAGTTTGGTTGCATTACTTATAAAATATAAGTATATTCTACTAATTTGTGGGTGTATTTGAATGTGTTAATAAATGTAAGTTAAATGCACTTAAATTATGAAGTTTTTCTCCTGACCACGCCTCCTACACACTGGTTTGCGGCAGGTAATGACGCCATTTTGTCGTAGTGTGTGTGAATTCAAGGAGCTGTTGATGAGCAGTTGGAACATTTGTTTTGGCTGTTCTACAGACATTTTTTCCAAACATTTACCTTTTTATAGTTTTTCACCAAAGGAGAAAATCACAATTTTTAAGTTACCATCATCGAGGTCAGGGTTTGTTTTAGTTGAGCTCTTGACCCTTGACTTTTTAATATTAGATTTTGTTTGGGCAGTTTTAACTGCATTAAAACCATCCAGACAAGCAAAGTTAAAAGATGATCAGGTGGTGTTGATTATGCTTTCACATAATCATTATTTGATCAAAAAAGTTGTCCTTATCACAAAAAAAAAAAACATATATATATATATATATATATATATATATATATATATATATATATATATATATTAGGCACACACAGACATCAAGAATCAGTGTATGAATCTCAACAACGGCAGCAATGCATGATGGGAGGCATGGATAAATTTTGATTTATGGTAAGTTAACTTGCTTAGTACATTGAACTTAAATATACTAGGTGTAATAACTACAAAGTAATTAATATTACAAAACATTTTAAGTTAAATGAACTCGAATTATTAAGTTAACATTACTTAATTTTTTTAGGGCAACCAGTTTCCTCAAATTTTTTAAGAAAATTCAACTTATCTGGGCTAACAGTGAAGGAATGAGGACTGTTGGGGGTAAGACATTACAAGTAACACGAGTTGTGTAATCAGATTACTTTTTTCAAGTAACTAGTAAAGTAACACATTTTAAATTTACGACAAAATAGTTTTAAAGTTATTTATTTTTTTTTAAATAATGCAAGTTACTTTGTTTTCCCATTTATTGACTGTCCTGTCCCGATGTTGAGAGTAATCAAGAGTAAGATGCGGAGGTGTTGTGTGTGCTGTGTAAACATGATGCTTATTGTAGTTCTAGACTAAATGTGAACAGGCATTTATTTACTCATCTCACTTGCACAAAAACAGATTCAGTATTCCTCAAAATCGAAATGCAAACAATAAAAGAATATTAATAAAAGAATATTATGCAAACCTGCAATAATTATGTTTAATAACACAAAGATAGGTTTATATAATTATTTAATTACAAGCGTTCATAAATAATTTGGATATACTGTATGGAAAACCTCAATATACAGAGGAATTTCGGAATTTCTAGATGTCCAAAGTTTGTGTTTTTTAGAACTGGAAATTAATAAAATCTTAAATAGGCCTGGAAATGCTTTTGATGACTACAGCAGAAGTACCATTAATATCTTTATCTTTGACAGTGGGGACCTTGAAAAGCAGAGAAGCACAGAGAAACACAATTACCCTTAAATCAACATTAAAGGGTTAGTTCACCCAAAAATTAAATTTCTGTTGTTCCACACCCGTAAGACCTTCGTTCATCTTCAGAAAACAAATTATTTTTGATGAAACTCTTCCATAGACAGAAATATAATCAGCAATTTCAAGGTCCAGAAAGGTACTAAAAACATCATTAAAACAGTCGACGTGACTGCAGTGCAGTTCAACCTTAATGTTATGAAGTGACAAGAATACTTTTAGTGCACAAAAACAATACAAAAATAATGACTTTATTCAACAATCTCTTCTCTTCCCTGTCATTATCGTCACGCAGGTGAGCACAGTGAAGGCTTCCGTGTTTACGTCCGAATGCTGGCTCAGTATTGGCCAAAGCTGATCATGTGATGCATGCGTGTGATGATGACACAGGAACCAGCCAATAATGAGTCGGCATTCTGATGTAGAACCTGGAAGTGCTGGATGTAAACAACATATGAGAATGACACCGAAGAGAAAATATTGTTGAATAAAGTCGTTATTTTTGTTTTGTTTTTGCGCACAAAAAGTATTTTTTCAAAAAAAGGGTTGAACCACTGCAGTCATGTCGACTGTTTTAATGATGTCTTTAGTACCTTTCTGGACCTTGAAAGTGTTGATTATATTGATGTCTATGGATGAATCATATACCTCTTGGATTTCATCAAAAATATCTTAATTTGTGTTCTCAAGATGAACGAAGGTCTTACGGGTGTGGAACGACATGAGGGTGAGTAATAAATGACAGAATTTTCATTTTTGGGTGAACTAACCCTTTAAATTATTGTATTAATTATCAAGATTTTAGAAAGGAGGCATTATCTACAACAGCACATAGCTTATTTTCCTCCCTTGGCAACGTCAGCTGTTAGGAAAGTCATTTCAGAGATGGACCGAATTGTTACATTGTGATGAATGATTACAAAGCCAAACATTTTTATCATTATTATTATTATTATTTGGATCAGCATGCACTGATCACTTGTGTATTAAGGAAGTTATTTTGATTTCATGTTGAGTTATCAGCTAGGCTGTTTCAGGCCAGGAATACATTCCCTTACTATTCGTTTCCTATGTGTCAGTTTCACTTTCCTCTTCGTAGAGTGATGTGTAGAGTAGAGATACGACAGGAACAAACCACCCAGAGCACGGCCACAGATAAAGAGGTCCGAGATGTGTCTCTCCTGTGGTGCGATGAGGTCAACTGGGCCGACAGCTTTTAGATTGATGCAGGACATCCTCCCAGATCACCGCAGCCCACTGGGCGAGAAAGTGTTGAACAACACGAGCCGTAAAACGAGACCCCTGCAGGGATTTCTGGACACAAGACTCCCTGCGGTCTTGATGAGCCTCTCCCCTGCTTCACACCCTCATCATCAAGGATTGTTTCAGGACATTCATCCTCTAAACCCTCCCGTTCGGGGGAAGACGACACGCTCAGAAAACACAATGTGAGTGTGCAGGAGAGAAATATTTTGGGGGCCATTGTTCTTGTTTTGGAGATGACTTGCTATAATTTCCTTTACTTTCCTGTCTGATGTTATCTGTAGAAACAAATACACAGTTTATCTGGCATGGGAACAAAAGCACAGTGTTTGACTGAGATCCCCATCACAGCAATCCAAACCCAAGCTTGATTTTAATATAGATCTTTGGGGTTCATGTTCTCAGCCGTTAAGCAGAGCTCAAATGCCACATGATTTTATCTCCCCTCATACTGGATGAGTTGCTTTAAGATATTGACACTCAATCTGTTTCACTTCATCTAACATCCGGGGAAGTTTCATTTAAAATGATTCTTAAAGTCTGTCTTAGTCATTGTCAGACTGTTTCATGTGGGCAAAATTTGTTTTTTTAACCCTCTGGTCCTGTTCGGTCAAAAATGACTTTTTTTTTGTTTGTTTTTTTTTTTAAATTAAAAAAAAAAATTGCTTAATCTGAATGAGATGATACTTGGTGACTTTTGTCGCATTAGCTATGTGAACACACACACACAAAAAAAAAAAAAAAAATCATGGATATGATTTGGATATGTTAAAGTGTTGAAAAAAAAGGAGTCACACTTGGTAAAAAATGACCGACATGACGGAAATGAATGGGAAATACAACAAAAAATAACCCAGAGAATCTTTTGGTGGTACAAATTACAATTCAGTCGCTGTGCAGAAAAAAAGTGCACAGCAATGAAGGGGTGACACTCTAAAATGTCAAGAGCGCAAAATAGACATCCATCCATTTATTGGATTTTGATGTTTTGTGTAACAAAATATCCACCTCTGTGTTCAGGTTTGACTGTAGTAAAATTAATGCAAAAACTGACACTTCAAATCAACATTTAAAAAAAATAAAATCAAAATCTAAACCTTGTCAAAAAGTAGTCTTTGAGAATGTGTAAGTAGATATCCAAATCCACAACTTAACAGCTTAACTTAAAAGTATTTATGTCTAAAAAAAAAAAAAAAAACCCACTAGCGAATTTATAATACACTTTATATAGAACTATATAGGAATCTAGTGGTTACACAATAGCATTGCATAAGTTTTTTTTTTTTTTTTTTTAGTTTTTTTTTAGTGTCATCCCACCAGATGACACTAATCTACCTTCAAAAATATAAAAATGTGGATTTTAAATACCTTGTCTCTATTTTAACATGGAAGACTGCTTTAATTGAAAAAATAATTAAAAATATATATTAGAAAAAAAATGTGTATTATTTTCAATGGGGAAAAATTGCTAATTAAAATTGTATAAATATTGCATAGTATCATAACATACCTGCAACATTTTAAATATTAACCAAAAAATATTATTGAACAAAAATATATGACATAGATTTTCCTGAAAAACAAAAAAAAAAGTTACATATCAAGGTTTCGGTCACTTTTGACCGTGAACAGGGATGGGCAGTATTTCAGATACATGTATTTAAAATACGTATTTGAAATACAAAATACTATTTTGTATTTTGTATTTTAAAGCCTTTGGAAAAAATCAAATGTAATTTGTATTTAAATACATTTAAGATGAGTATTTTTGTATTTTCAAAATACTCAAAATACTTTGAGACAGTCAACCTCTTTATCAGGGTGTTGTTTTCATGCATCAACTAGTTCAGACCAGGTTCAGACCAGACACGCCCCCCAATCCCCCCCCCCCCAATCCCAACATTCATGCACGTTAGCCGCAGCTGTACAACCCAGCCTTGGGTCGGCAACTTTTCTGGAATAAGGTGAGGATGTGCTACTTGTTGATTAAAGTAGCTTGTCAAATGTGTTTGAAGCATTAAAGGGATAGTTCACCCAAAAATGAAAATTTGATGTTTATCTGCTTGCCCCCAGCGCATCCAAGATGTAGGTGACTTTTTTTCTTCAGTAAAACACAAATGAGGATTTTTAACTCCAACCGCTGCTGTCTGTCAGCCAAATAATGGGAGTAGATGGGGACTTTGGCTAAAAGAGTAAATAAAGCTTGCTTAGACAAATCTAAATTAAACCCTGCGGCTCGTGACGACACATTGATGTCCTAAGACACGAAACGATCGGTTTGTGTGAGAAACCGAACAGTATTTATATCATTTTTTACCTCTAATACATGACTATGTCCAACTCCGTTCAGCATCGGTTAGTGATGTCTGATCGCGCTCTGACAAGGGAAGTGATGTCTCGCGCATATACTTTAATGAGTGTCAGACATCACTGCCGCTGTCAGAGCGCGATCAGACATCACAAACCGATCGTTTCGTGTCTTAGGACATCAATGTGTCGTCACGAGCCGCAGGTATATTTTTGGATTTGTCTAAGCAAGCTTTATTTACTCTTTTAGCCGAAGTCCCGATCTACTCCCATTATTTGCCTGACAGACAGCAGTGGTTGGAGTTAAAAATCCTCATTTGTGTTTTACTGAAGAAAAAAGTAACCTACATCTTGGATGCACTGGGGGCAAGCAGATAAACATCAAAATTTCATTTTTGAGTGAACTATCCCTTTAACGTTACTGCATGTTAAGCCGAGTTCAGACTGCACGATTTTAGCCCCGATTTTGGCTCGCCGACAGGTTTTGAGAAATCGCAGACAAATGCCCGAAATCACAGGCAAATCGCTGCTCGTTCACGTGAGTTCGGGGAGGAGTTATAGACCACAATATCAGCAAGCATGGCTTCGTACACATAAACATTACAATGTTTAGATAGGACTTTCCGCTTTCTCTTTAGCTTTGTGCAGTTGAAGCCTTGTTTATACTTTCGCAATTCGCATGGCTCTACGCCATGAACCTGTTACCTGCTTACTGCGCGCGCTCCTCAGTAAACCTATTACCGTGCGTTCACACCGCCGCCGGCGAGAGCGTCAACAGTCGCCTTGGCCGCCCTGCCAACAACGCTGTACTGTTCGTTCAAACCGCCGCCGACGGGAGGGTCAAAGTAAATGACAAGTCGCGTCAACCAATCGGAAGCCTCTCAAGCTAGGACCTCTACATTCCAATTGGTTGCCTCCGAACAGCGTCATAGCTCATTACCATAAAGTTAACCTGATTTCAACTCTCCTCGACGCTCTCACCGTCCAAGACGCGCCGCGCCGCTCTCGCCGGAGCTCGCCGCCGGCTCTCATTGAAAATGAATGACTAGCGTCACTTTGACGCTCTCGCCGCCGGTGGTGTGAACACACAGTTAGGCTTTTATGCTTGACGTGCTCTCCATTGTATAATTCTGTGAAAAACGACAGAGGGCGACTCTGAGTAATTGTTCTCCAAACCACCAAAAATCAGCAATGAGAGGAAGTAGTTTGCCGAATAATTTGTCAAACACCTCTTATACTATGTCAAACACTCGTCTCGTGAGAAGTTTGTGAATAAATGGATTTCTTCACATGTAAACTGATTAGGTTGTAGGTCATTTTGACGACACATGTGAAAAAGTTTTTTAGTACACTTCTTAAACCCTACCCAAATAATCAAGTTAAACCCAGTAAACTTGAAATTGTGACTTGAGACATTAGAACAAAACAAAACATTAAATTGAACAATACTGTGTTATATATGTTTTTTAATTCATTAATTATTTTATTTCAATTAACGATTGTATTAAACACCGACCATTACTTTATTCATTATTTCTGCTATGCAGGCTCATTTTGTAAATGTAATCATTTTAAATTTTACAAACATGGTGCTTTATGAAAATGTAACTGGACACATTTCCAAATTGTGATTGTGTTTACCCATCTATGCAAATGTTTGTTTATGTAGAGACGAAATAATTAGGTTAATCATTGTCTGTCTCCATCAGTTTAGTGTAGTAATTGTGTGCATTTGTGATGACAATGATGAAAGATACACTACACTTTTAGTTTTATTGTTCACCAAAAAAAAGTGCCAAATGATTTCTAATTAAAAAAAAAAATTTATTTTAGATAAACTTTATATTTTCTAATTATGTATATAGAAACAAATAAACTTTACATTAAATAAATATAAAAGTTACAGTTTTTTTTAATAGTGTTCACCATAAGTAATAGACTACATTGTAACCTTGTCAGAAGTAAGTATATAAATGGCTGCTATTTTGCACTACATAAGTTTATTTGTAATTACCAGCAAGGAAGCAAGCACTTAAGAAAGAGAGAGAGAGAATGACAGAGAGAGAATGACAGAGAGTGCAGAAATGAGGTAAGGAATTAAAAGTCAGTAGGCCTATGTAGTTTCTTAATTCACTGTGACTATTTATAATTAGCTTAACAAATTACACATTGTCACATTGGCTTTTAATGATGGTGATAAAACATAATAAAAGTTAAAAATTAGTTTTTTTGGGGGGGGGGGGGGGGGTTGTAGTTTTTTATTTCCTACAGGGCAGGGAAGGAAGGGAAGAGGTATATAAAATTAAAACGAAAGTTTCTAAGTAGTTGCACACATCTAAATGCTTTTTGGCATTCAGAATAGGCCCAGATAGATTTCAGCCTAATAGGGATACCTGCACTGAATCTTCAATTTTACATGTATTTTGTGTATTTTCAAAATACAAAATACTGTATTTGTATTTAAATACATTTTCCCACACAGTATTTTGTATTTGTATTTAAATACATTTTTCCACACAGTATTTTGTATTTGTATTTTAAATACATTTCCATGTATTTATGCCCATCTCTGACCGTGAAGGAGCCAAGTGTGACCCCTAAACGAAGAGGACCAGAGGGTTAAAAATTAATGCTGCCCATGTCCCAATGACAAGTCAATGAATTTGTTCAAATGCAAATTTAGTGTCAAAGTGACAGTGAACACGTTTATAATTTTTTGATTTCGGTTTCAAATACATGCTGTTCTATTCATCAAAGAATCCTCAAAAATGTGGATTCAAAAATCCTCACAACTGGTTTCAACATTGATAATAATCAGAAATGTTTCTTCAGCAGCAAATCATCATATTAGAATGATTTCTGAAGGATCATGTGACACTGAAGACTGGAATGATGATGCTAAAGGAGTTTGAAAGCTTCAGTTCACATTCATTGTAAAAAATAACATGGAAAGAAGCAAACAACACAGTATTCAGAATTTTTTTGTGTGTGTGTTCCACAGAAAAGAGACATTCATACGATTGGGAACGGCATGTGGGTGAGTAAATGATGACAGACGTTTAGTTTACTATTCCTTTAAATTTCAATTCAAAATACAACATGGCTTCCTGTTGGCTAACTGAATTTAAATTCATGAATTGAATTGAACTTGGTGTGCAACCCTGGTGTGTATGTAACTCCAGTGAGAGTTTTCTGCCTCTGTTCTCAAACAAGGGAATGATCAATTATCAAACAGCATTTCCACTCCTCTTCATTTATATGCTGAAAAGCCCAGTGCATGTAGAACAAGCTAACACAGTTACTTAGGATCAAGTCTCATCTTCAGAGAGTCATGCAACAATCATGACAGCATGCGTGTTTGTGCGAAAGAGGGATGGACTTGCTTTTGATCGGCCGTGCATAATTACAGTATTTCACAAGCCCTGCTGATGTATATCACGGCAGCGAGCTCATACACATTCATTCATCATGACAGCAGATGCTGACTGGTTTGATTGCTGCTTCTGAAGCTTTCACTCAGATTTAATGAAGCCTCTGCACCTGTCAATTAGGTCATATTACAGCTCTCGTACTCTCACAACTTGATTAATATAATGCCAAACAAAGGTTGATAGCTGGGGTAAACATATTTTTCTCTTTATACATTTCACCACCTCTTTTAAATATTGCTGCTGTTTCCTGTTATATTTTCTTGTCATCATCTTTGCAATGCTCATAATGGGGTAACTTCTTGTGATGGTTTAAAGATTTAGTCAAAAGTTTTTGTTTTTTATTGTAAAACATTTAGCTGAGGCTGTAACCATGTTTTGAACTATTGGGGGAACATTTTGTGTTATTATTTAAAAGACCATAATGGTAATATTCTTTATTTAAGTTTTGCCTCTTTGTCGCCATCTCTGTTTGAAACCTGCAATTGCAGTTATTTGTAGAATTATCATCTTTATGTGGGTTGTGCATCGGCACGGCTCCTCAGCGCGGATGAATCTAATGTTTGCTGTCAATCACCACATCGGTGTGAATACTGTACTTCGGAATCACAGATTCTACGTCTTGGAAGTATGACCAAAATAAGAATTTTCACTGGAAAATATCATCTGAACAAGTAACATTTCTGCCACTTTTGTTCTGACCAACTGAGAAAAAAAACATTACAATAAATCGCACTGCCAGTGGTGATTAAATCTAACGATCGCTTAGCTCATATCGCATCAAACTGTGCAAATTATTATTATTGTTATACTTTGTTCTCAAATTGTTAACAACATCAGCATTGCGTGACTGTGTATTTAGTATGTATTAGCGTTAACTTACCTGTAGATTTCAATTTCTGTAATCACTCCTCAGTTCAAAGTCTTTTGCTTTTGACTACGGATGAATCTCCTGTTTTTACTGATGATTGTCATTTGGACCTTTCTGGATTACAATCCGCCATCAAAATAAGTTTAATTATTGCAGCTGCTGTGAGAAAAGGCTATAAATGATACAGACGTGACGTAATGACGCAAAGACGAACGAATGCATGCTCATTTCCCATGGAAACCCACCAGTACCATCCGGATTAGGAAACATTATTACAAGTTTACCGTTGTGAATCGGGCTAAGGTAACCAAGGAGATAGTTTTAAACACTGGCTGGTTGCTCAAAAATTGATTTAGGATAATTTTTAGCCAGAAAAAGTTACGGATTCCAGCTTTAAAGCAGTGTTGGGGGTAACGCGTTACAAGTATTATGCAAACCTGCAATAATTATGGTAAATAACACAAATATACTTTATGTATTTAATCTCACTTTATTAACCAATGTCTTTGCTACTGACCTTTGATGATCCAATTTAACCACACAAATAAGCAAAAATGACTAGATAAACATCAAATTTGTGTTTTTTCTTCTTCATTCTGAATTAAGAGTATTGAACTTTTTTCTCCTGCATCCTATTCTTCTTCAAACTGTAATGGCAGCACAGCTGAAAGATTTGTTTGAGCTGCGCCCTCTATTGTACAGGCGTGAATTTGCATTCCCTTAATCGTGTCACTTTTGGTGTGAAAAGTGCCAAAAATAGAACTTTTGTGTTTTGTTATTAAAAAACAAACTTTCAATTCCATCCCAGGTGAGAAAAACACAAAAGTAAAGGAATGGATTACTTTATATAAAAAGTAACTAAGTTACTTTCTTTGAGAGTAATGCAATATTGTAACGCATTACTTTTAATCATTAAAATTGGGTTTCTGTGAATCCTAAAGCCCGCCTTCTTTGATTTTATTGACCATCTCAAACATTTTGACATTGAAGAGCACTGTTAGAGGCAAACCACACAATATTTCTCACATTAACCCACCAAAATAAAAATAAACAAAACCTAAAATTTTCTTACTGTGCACACGTAACTACTGAAAAAAGAGCACTATGATAATAGGCACCAATGTTCTATAAAGTGTTACATTTATTATTGATAGTTATCTGAATAAACAATTATCCCACAAAGTAATATAGTTCATAAGCTTAACTATAAGGGATGTACAGTAGCAACTTGTGGCATAATTGAAAAAAAAAAAAAAAAAAAAAAAAAAAAATATATATATATATATATATATATATATATATATATATAGCCTATATATATATATATTTTTTATTTTTTTTTCAATTATGCCACAAGTTGCTACTGTACATCCCTTTATAATAGTTATATATATAATGAAAATGTCAAATACAGCTTAAATTTATTTTGGACCCTGCATTGGAGCCATTCGTCCTTTAAATAAAATGTATTTTAATAGAAAACGAACAATATTACACAATAAGACTATGGCTAAAACGTCCCCCACCTTCTCAATGCCTTTCTAAATGGACAGTTTCATTTTCATGCAGTCATAATGGAGGCAGAATAGCTTTATCAGGATCCATAGCCCCTTGAGTGCTAATATGGGGCTGGGGAGCCAGATGCCCTCATAAGCGGCCCTCAACATTATTTATTTATGGACGAATAAGTTCAGGCTCTTCTAATATTTCTCCGAGCTTAGCCAGAAAAGCTAATGGGTGTGTGAGTCTTTGTTCTCTATTTTTTAATTAACTCTATTAACTATCATGGGGATTAAGGTGATGTTGAATTGGGTATTTTTTTCACTCCTTATTGTCCATTCTGAGTTCACTGACTCTAATTAAATTTTCTGAAATATGGTAAAAGACACTAAATGCAAAGAATTTCAGTTCTCATGACACATTGCTGTAATGTATATTTCATTCACCCACTTGCTGTTTAATTACCAAATTAATGCATCACTATGTGGAAACTGTATAAATGTATATATAAATACCTAAGATTTTTTTTTTTTTAAATGTGAAGTGATAATATGCAAATGAGTGTCCTTGAGTACAGCTGCCGTTTAACAGCCTAAGTGTGAAAACTGCCTTTAAACTCATTGTCACTCATGAAGCAAACCTACATTATGGTAGGTTGTCATTAAAGGGCTTCTTGCCACCGAGCCTGTGGGGGAATATAAAAGAGGTAAAAGCTCAGGGTGTCTAAAAATCATCTTTAAACTGAGACACTCAAAATGCAAATGCAGATACATTTACTGTTAATGACTTGGTCGACAGCTCTGTCTCTCCCTCGTACATTTGCATCATAAATATCACCTACAGCAGCTCTGGAAAGTAAATTGGTGCTTTAATAGATTTGTCAGCAAGAGGGATTTCTCATTACTTCTATTAGGATGCAGCTGCTAAATTCTTCACCACCAGAACAGGAACTCACAGGGACAATAAATCAGGCCATATTAGCACTGTCTCTTCAAAAACAATTAATATTTTTATGAATGTCTCACCCTTACAAGTGCATTGCTTTTAAGTGACATGGATATGCTTTCATATTGTAAAATCTGTCCTTGCTAATGTCCATATTGAATATATCAACATTTAACATAACCTTGACACTTTGGCAGGTTGTCGTTTGCCCCCAAATAAATATAAATAAATAAATCTACACAGGCTGGACAGCATTTGAAGGAATATTCCATCTATTTAAGCGCCGATTTCTTTTAAAATAATTCTATCAATGGAAGTCTCTGGGGCAAGTGTATCAAAGGTTTTAAAAACAGAAAGTGGACTATCTTTCATGAATTATTTTGTAAAATACACATGACTGGAGTAAATTATCCACAAATATTCATTAAATATACATTATGCAACTTTTGGACCTCTAGCAGTCTAAAATTTTAATCATTATGCATATTAAAGTATAGTATAGGCATGGTTTGGAATATAGATTTTTTTTTGCACTCTTTTATTAATAACTTTTATTTATTTATTTGTAGCTTTAAGTTCAACTTAAGCTTGATTTCCACTGAAAATGATTCCTACAATGGAAGCCTATGGGGCAACAGAAATCTGATGCACCTTATTTCGTAAAATATTTATTTTAGTTGTTTAAATTATTTAGAAATCTTTTTTTTTAAAAATATTATATTTAGCATGTTTATTAGGTAGCATACTTATGCTAGATGATCTAGTCCCTGACATTGTCACAATCATATTCTGTTTCGTCTTGCTTAGTTTCAAGTCTCACGATATGTTTAGACGACAACAATGCACAAAAAAAATGGAAAAAGTTTTTCCTTCGTTTTTCGCGTACCGATGACAACGTTGTCAAAACGATCCCCATTCACACGGATCCACAAAAACGACTAAAAACGTCGTATTATTAATGCCAGGCTAGTAGTTGCCGATGTCATTGTGTTAAGAAACACTACACACCTATAGGCTGAACACGTAATATACATGCGTATGACGTCACTGTTTTCACAAATTCATGCTTTTATAGATTACACAGAGACATTAACGCCAAAAATTTGCACTTTCAAACCAGTTTTCGAAAGTTTGCGCTGTTGTGTAAATGAATGACCACGCATCAAAAATATTTTAGTGTGTTGTGTTGTTACGAGTGTAATAGAGGCAATAGAGGCCTGGAGACCAGGGAGTGAGTCCAACTTAAAGGGAGTGCTGACGAGGACAACAGGTGCTGGGAATCCGGGGAGATGGCGGAAAGACTGATGAGGGAAGTGCAGACAGGTGTGGAGAACAGGAGGATACTGGGAACTGGAGTCCGGGAAGGCGCGATTGTAACATTACCTCCCTCTCCCCGGTAGGCGCGTCCACGCACCTCAGATGTTACAACTGGGGAGGGGGTGTGGGCGCCCTGGAGACCTACAGGCAGGTGCGGGGGGTGCAGACGGGTGCGGAGGTCTCCAGGGCGGTCCTAGGACCTCGGGCCGTCATGGCAGGTCAGGAGCTGTGGGCAGCCATGGCAGGTTAGGAGCCGTAGACGGCCATGGCGGGTCAGGAACCGTAGGCGGCTATGGCAGGTCTGGAGCTGAGGGCGGCCATGGCTGGTCAGGAGCCGTAGGCGGCCATGGCGGGTCTCGAGTCCCACCCACATGTTGCCCACCCACGGGTACACTGCCCCCCCCCCAAAAAATGTTTTTTTCGAGAGACTCAGGGGGTGCTGGAAGGGCTCATGGCATGGCGTGGGTTTGTGGGCTGAAGTGGACTCGTGGGCTGTTTGGGTGAGCTCGTCGGCTGCTGGAGCTGACTTGTGAACACTTGGAGCAGACTCGTGGGCAGCGGGAGCGGACTGGTGGGCAGCCGGGGTGGAATCGTTGGCAGCCGGGGCATGAACGAGGGGAACAAGGGGACTTGGATCAGGTTCAGTCCAAAAGTCTATTAACCAGTCGTCTTTGCCAAAAATTGACGTTTTGGGCTGATTGGCGGCAGAAAACTCAGGAGACTGGGGCTGCACGGAGGCAGAACACTCTGGAGACTGGGGCTGCATGGAGGCAGAAAACTCAGGAGACTGGGGCTGCACGGAGGCAGAACACTCTGGAGACTGGGGCTGCACGGAGGCAGAAAACTCAGGAGACTGGGGCTGCACGGAGGCAGAACACTCTGGAGACTGGGGCTGCACGGCCTTTTTCTTTCTCCTCTTCGGCCGTCTGGGCCCAGCGGAGGATTTTTCTTTGGCCATTCTGGGTTTTGGTTTCGGCAGGACACCAGGGGAATCCCCACTGGAGGGGCAGGTGGAGGAAAGTGGCGATTGGAGAACTGGCCAGGCAGCCTGTGTTTCTGCGGGGACTGGACGAGGATTACACGATTTATCAAGAACTTCCTCAATGACAAAATCAGAACAATTTAGAAACAAAATCAGATGAATTGCTTCGACTAGGGAAACACAACAGGCAGGTTCTTTAAAACGGATCGTGTCCTCGTCCAGCCCCGCCAGAAAACAGGCGTTCAACGGGGCATCTGGCCAATTCGCCAAATAAGCAAGCTCAACAAATTCCTCCACATACCTCTCCAGCGAGCGACCGTCCTGCCGGAACCCACACAGGCGATCCTCTGCTGGAGTTAGCTTGGGAGACGCGGGAACCTCCGAAACGAAGAATAAGCCCATCCTTCTTGTAGATTTCCAGCGGTTTGGTCAGTTCTTCTGTTACGAGTGTTGCTGTATAGACGAGGCAAGTACGGAAATCCACAGTGATATAGGCTTTATTAGCAATGTAGGAACAGGTAGACAGCATAACACACATAAGATAAACAAGAGAACTAACAAAGAGCGCAGGGAGTGAGTCCAACTTAAAGGGAGTGCTGACGAGGACAACAGGTGCTGGGAATCCAGGCAGATGGCGGGAAGACTGATGAGGGAAGTGCAGACAGGTGTGGAGAACAGGAGGATACTGGGAACTGGCACCTTAGTTTTCATTGTCACTGTTTTGCCTGTGCTCGAGTTTTTATTAGTAACCCTGGTCCCTGATTAGTGTCTCACCTGTTCCCTGTTCTGTTAATCACCATCTCCTGTGTATTTAAGCCTTCAGTCTTCCTCAGTTCTTGGTCTTGTGTTAACGGTGTGTAATGTTCTCATTCTCTCAGTGTTTATTAAACGGTTAGTTCACCCAAAAGTGAAAATAATGTCATTTATTACTCACCATCAAAAACAAAATAACGACTTTTCAACAATATCTAGTGATGGGTCTTTTCAAAACACTGCTTCTAATCTTTGGTTTCAAATCAGTGGTTCGGAGCGCCAAAGTCACGTGATTTCAGCAGTTTGACTCGCAATCCGAACCACTGATTCAAAACAAAAGATTCAAAGCAGTGTTTTGAAAAAGCCCATCACTAGATATTGTTGAAAAGTTATTTAGTTTTTTTGGCGCACAAAAAGTATTCTTGTCTCTTTATAATATTAAGGTAGAGCCACTGTAGTCACATGACCTGTTTTAAATATGTTTTGAGTACCTTTATGGATCTTGAGAAGTTCGTTGACATTGCTGGCAATAGAGGCCTCACTGAGCCATCAGATTTCATCAAAAATATCTTAATTTCTGTTCCGAAGATGAACGAAGGTCTTATGGGTTTGGAATGACATGAGGGTGAGTAATAAATTACATTATTTTCATTTTTGGGTGAACTAACCTTTAAAGTCTTGTATATTCGTTCGTCCTGCATTGCACATCTTTTTTGGATTATCAATACAGCCAACCCATGAGAGACAGAATGCTGCTATGCAAATATTTGCAAATACATTTTCCTTTTTTTAACAAACAGAAGTTAATTTCTTTGAAAACTGACAGTGTGCAAAAAATCAATAGAGCTTAAGTACCCACCCTGGATTATTCCTTCAGGTTCAAGGAAAGTATACTGTACTTGCGTAATTATTCAACAACATGTCTGAAGATTTCATGAGATATAAAGGATAAAGTAATTTTGTGAATGGTTTTATAGTTCCGATAGTCTCACGTATGCATACTTTCGACTTTCATCATAAGGTTTAGTATAGACATTGCTTTTATTTTGTGGAAAAAAACCCTACACAGCATGGGGTCGTCTGATCAACATGAAAAGCAACCAACCATAGTTCTTTCTTCAAGGGCCATTTAAGGCTCAGACAGTCTGCATTCAAGCAAATCTGTACAAATTCAATGATTACAACATCTACTGTAATTACTGTCCCTACAGCTTTAAATCTGATTGGTTGGTTTCTCAAGTTACACACAGACAGTTGATTTGATTATGTTGGATCGCTATCAAGACATTACAGAACTAACAACATTGCAACAAGTCAAAACATAATTGTAAATTGACAATGGACACTTGGGTTTATGTTTATCTTAATTATTGCTGACTTTACCTCAGTAAATCAAACTCACTTTTAATTCAGGTAGCACTTATATGGTATAATGCTGGCTGAACACTTTAATGAGACTGTACAACTCAAAGAAACTTCAATGCCACATCCCATAACAACAGATGCCACAAGTATCTCTGCTACACCTGAGCATGTTGAACATGTTGTTATGCCGTATTTCTCCTGTTTGAACAGGGCATTTGTATCTCATTTCATTACTTGTCATGTAACAGATGCTTTCATCCAAAGTAAATTGCAGTGCACTAATTGCAGGAACGGTCCCCCTGGAGCAATCTGGGGTTGAGTGCCGAACTCACAAACACAATGAAGGTGAAATTCCCTCAGTAACTCTGGAATTCACAGAGATCCATGCCTGGCACTAAAACTGTGATCCTAACAAAGCCTTAACATGACTAACATCATTCCAGTCACAGTGCTAGTTATTCATTTGCTGTTTAGCTGACACTTTGACTTACAGTACAGTTATTACAGGGACGGTCCCTCTGGACAAGCCTGGAGTTCAGTTCCTTGTTCAAAACACTTTGCTCCATGGATCGCCTCTTTTTGTTTGAACCTACAACCATCTGGTTGCCACTCCAGATCATTAGTTAGCATGAAACTGCTTTCACAAACCATTTTACATCCAAAATGTTATATTCAATAGGGGAAAATGTTGTGTGGCACTTTTTTAAAAGGAATATTTCAGGCAAAGTTGACTAATTAACTAATTAAAAATATAAAATGGAGTTGGCCACTTATAGTGGTAGTTCATGGGGCCAATTTTTAAGGATTAAGGGTTCCCAAACCTTTTTTCAGCTAAATCCCTTAAGCCTGGAACACACCAAGCTGATGCCGATGAACTACTGGCGACGAAAGCAGACTGTGGGGTTGGCTCACGTCGGCAGCATCTGTGTCCAAAGTTGCCCTGATGCACCAAACCGACGCTCGACAGTCGACGACCAAGTAGCACGTCCCTTCTGCGCCTGCTTAAGAAGAAATGCCTTTCCATACCAGCAGGTGGCAGTAGCTGAACAGCCAATCAGAATGATCAGATGGCCCGACTGACATGTTGAATCGGCCGACGAGGACCAACTTCAGCCGACGGTGCGGAACACAATGAGAAAACTGCACGGTTTGGTGTGTTCCGGGCTTTAGACATAAAATATTAAACTGAAGTACCTAAGATTTAATTAGGGCTGTCACTAGCCTTTATTTTGGTAATTGGTTGATTATTTTGATGATTAATCGAGTAATCAGATGATTTTTTTTTTTTTTTTGTGGTAATAAAAATAGACCTAAGTGAACTTCCACATGAAATGATGCTTGTATGGAGTTGCATAGGTTAATTACAATGAGCAAAAAAAGGTTGACATGGAACAGCTAAATCTCCAACCTCTGGGAAATCACCCATTTAAAAAAAAAAAAGGCAGAACAGAGGAGAGTCTGCTTGCAAAAAGAAAATGCGGTACAGCTCGTAATAAAACAAGAATCAACATCGGCTTGGCTTTTTGGAGATCGCGAGAACTGGTGGAAGTGGCTTTTTATTACTCAACAGGTGAGTAAGGTATTTTATTGAATGGATTAATTGCCATTATGTAGCTCTCTAACAGAGTTCATTGTAAAGCATTATCTTTATCTATTGTGAAGGGTCATTTCATTATGGTTGTTGTAGCTGTGCTAGAATTTATTTTCAAGGAAGTACCGTGTCTATTAATGGATAAAGCTACAGTAACGTCTTCAGCCAGTCAACCTGAGATAATTTCCGTCTAAACTCGTTATATCTCTTAAGCCTAGTAGTGAATGTTTTATGAGCAGAAGGATAATCTCTCTCTTTTTATATATGAGAAAGAACCATATTCATTCGCAGTAACGCACAGCCGAAGCACAACCAAAACAATGTTGTTCCGCAAAATGCATGTAATTTTTTTTTTTAAGTTACTGTAATGTGCCTTTAAATTCTCAGATCCATCTTTCATTTTGCTGAATTCACTTTTTTGTTGGCGATCTCATCTTCAGAAGTTTGGCGTCTCCATATGTGATTGTCAGTCTTGATGCGCCTCAAGCTGTTTTGCACCATGAATAATTTTAAGTTTATGCATTTAAAATATACATCAAAAGTGCAACTTCAACAGGCTTTTCAGGCTAATAGACATTTTAAATATATCATTTTTTCCATAACTACTAATGACAGCAGCCTTTCCGTGTACTGTCCAGCTTCTCAAGCGAAGAGTCATGGGAATGATAATGAATGCAGCACAATGAATTATAGATCATGTTATACTAGATGAATGTGAAGTCTTTATTGTATGGGAACTGTTTTAGGGCATTCACCTCAGATTTCTTTTACACCTGAATCCCTTTCTCTCATGACCCAGGTAGGGCAAGGGCACACTAAAGTCTCTAGCAAATACACACAATGTTTCTTCTGAAGGTAAACTTTCTCTTTTGTTTCTCTGCTTTTGCAGTATAGTGGCAAACAGTATGATGCATAAACATCAGACCTTTAAAGTCGGAATTGAGTTGTGTTAGTCTTGTATTCCCTATTGTGGTGCATATATGAGCAAAATGTAGCGTGGGACTTGATTTTGTCCATGAGGAATTGATTGGATGGTTGTGGTTTGCTTTTGCTGCATGTGATCTCATGTGAGTGACAGGTTGTCCCGCCCTTGCGCCAGTAAACATGTCGTCAGAGAAGAGAAGAGGTGCAAGAGGGAGTTATTTTGATTAAACATTACTAGGACACATGAAAAAATAATGATGTGCACAGTTAAATCATAATAAAAACTGCAATATTCCATAAAAAAAAAAAATTGTCAACTTTGATTTAATATGCATAATATAGCGCACACAACCAAACACGTTTCTCAGTCTCAAGGGAACCCACGTTTCCCCTCATCAGTATTTTTCACCATTAAATGTACAATGAACTTCCATATACAGTAATTATGATTCTGAATACTAATTGCAAACTGAGCATGAACATTTCATTTGCATAGCGGCTTGTAACATGACTGACATCTGTATTTGAATTATCATCTGGATGATTTAGCATTAAAATTCCACCTTTGTAATTACACGAAAGCCTCTAATGAATAAAATATCAGCCTATACTTCCAATACATAAACTTTAAACCCCTTTAGCTACTTGTGAGGATTTCTAAAGTTCTTCTTTTCATGTATTTTTAATTGGATCTTTAAAAAAGTGTGAAAGTGAACTCCATACAAAGTCTTGACGTGCAATGCCGAGGCAATTTACGGCAATTTAGCGTGGCTGGAATTGAGCAGGCTCCTCAGGCACCTCTTTTATTTTCATACAGGATCTAGTGACAGTAATGAATCATAGTTAAGCGCATACTGCAGCGTAAGCTCCCAGTTTATTAAACAGTCAGCAGCTCATTGCTTTTGATCCTCTGAAGTGTCATAGTAACTGATTATGCCCAGACGTGCTGATGTTTCCCTTTACCCGTCTCCGTCGCGTCTCCTTTCTTCTACCTTTCGCTCGTGAATATCGTGGGAGGGAGACGACTTTGACAAACAAACTCAAACAAACAAACAAACAAACAAACATGTCGTTGGGCTGAGCTGTGGAGACTGTGGTGACCTTGCTGTATATTCCCTCTTGTATTTCGCGTCTGTGTGGCTGAAGGGAGAAATTTAATCATCTTGTCCTCTGGACTCTCGCACAAGTTCACGTCGACTTTCTTGGGAAGGACGACGGAGATGCCTGAGAGAACGCTGTTGTTCGCTAGGGCCTTCGTGACCTTGCGTTCAAGTTTGCCGTGTTCATCTCATGTACCGAACGCAAATCAGATGTATTGAAGAGCTACTTGAGGTAGTGCTGATAAGAACAGTGCTTTTACCACAGATGTCCTCAAACTTTAGTTTAAAAATAAGCCTGTCAATATAAGCAGAAGGTGAGGAGATTTGCCAGGCCGTACGCTGTCGAGCAGCCTGTGCAGACGGTAACACAAAACGCTGCACGTCTTGAACATGGCAGTATTCGTATTATGTAACACATCAGCTGCCGTTTCCTCTCCTGTTCTTTTTCAGGCTGCTCATCGCGAGTGTATACCCTGTGGCTGTATCACTGAATGTGAGATAAAGACCCTTAACAGAAGCGAAAAGATTAGGTGTCTCCTCTGTGTTATGGTACATAGACAGCTAAGCTGTGTCACCTGTAGTTAAAAATAAGCATTTTCCATCTGAATGGTGCAAAGTTTCACATCTGTTTTCATCAGGCACACATCTAGCTGTCTGTCACAATCCAGTAGAGCTCATACTTATATATTTCCTCCATCACAAGTTATGCAAATCTGAATGTATGATATGATTCATTTTTGGCCTCTTTTTAGCCTGGGCTATTGTACAAAAGCGATGTGTTTTGTGTCTCTCATGAACATGTGTACAATATAAGTAGGCTAATAACGTTAATATAGTTTGTATTTATCCGAAAATTATATATTTAAATTAAAATAAATTCATATAAAATATATATTTAATATTATTTATTAAAAAAAAGCATATTTACATATAAAAGTATATGTAAAATCATATAAATATAATATATTTTTTTAAATATATAAAAAATAAATACTTTTTTTAATAGAAGTCTCTTATGCTTGCCAAGGCTGCATTTATTTGATCAAAAATACTGTAAAAACTGTAATATTGTGAAATATTAGTACAATGTAAAATTTTAAAATCATTCTAATATGCTGATATTATATATTACATTCTAATATTTGCTCCTCCTTCAAAATTTGTCCAATTTTGTCCAAAATTTGACCAGATGATCTCTAAACTGAGCTGCACAGAAATGACTGAACAGATTATTTTTTATTGATATATTTTCATAAGTTATGATATCTCGAATCAGTGTTAATTTTGGCAGCAATTTTTTATTTAGTCTTAGTCTTTACACTCTAAAAAATGCTGGGTTAAAAACAACCCAAGTTGGGTTGAAAATGGACAAACCCAGCGATTGGGTTGTTTTAACCCAGCAGTTGGGTTAAATGTTTGCCCAACCTGCTGGGTAGTTTTACTTAACTCAACAATTGTTTAAAAATTACAGTATTGCTTACTTAAAATGAACCCAAAATATCTTGAAAATTAACATTTATTAATATGTTTAATAAATGAACATTTTAATTTCATTTTATATTAATTTCAAGTCAGCCATATAGTCATTTTCAAACAATAGTTGGGTTAAATAAAACTACCCAGCAGGTTGGGCAAACATTTAACCCAACTGCTGGGTTAAAACAACCCAATCGCTGGGTTTGTCCATTTTCAACCCAACGATTGGGTTGTTTTTAACCCAGCATTTTTTAGAGTGTACCTTCAGACGAAAATGCTATTCTTTAGTCTTAGTCACATTTTAGTCATTGCATTTTTGTCAAGTTTTAGTCATTACTTTTAGTCAAACTACAGTTACCAACATTAATTTTGATTATTTTATATGTAGTCTTTAGACAAAATAGTCATTATAATTCATTCAAGCTTATGAAAAATTTGAATCAAGGTAACAGACTGTATTGACATTGCAGCTCTTAGCAGTAGCACTTGTGCAATTGTACATATCCCTTTTCAGTGGTTCTCAAACTTTTTAGAGTGTCGTACCCCCTGAGAGATTTAACATCCTTCTGTGTCGCCTTTCCACTTAGACTGCAGTTACACCTTTTCCATTAAGGGACAATATTTGCCCTCTTAAATTGATTTTTCCAGTGCAGTTTTTTTTTTTACCTTTATAAATGCCTTTATAAAATAAATAATGCTTAAAAAATTTCAATAAATACAATGATGATAAAAACGAAGTGATACTTTTAAATATTACATCAAAACCGCCAATAGGTGGCGGTAAGTCACTGTTTTAATGAGTGAATCATCAAGTCATTCATTCTTTCAGTATCAAAGCAAGCGGCTGTATTTATGAATGGGTCATTGAATCATTGACTATTCGTTCAAAGCCGCAGATTCGTTCACGAAACAGCTTGTGTGCTGCAGTTCTGCTGTGGCTTTCGTTGCAAAATAAAGCAAAAATACTGACAATAGCCTACTGTTTAAAATGTACATCACTTAATATTACCCTTTTGTTTTTTGAACTGTTGTATAAAATCAATGTCACATTTGAAATCGTGTGTATATTCGGGAAACATATTGCATTCTTGCTGGTATAATATGATCAACATTAAAAACAATAACTCACAGAAGGGTATGTTTTTGTATCTAAGAGAGTTTTAATCTTAAATCTCTATGCAGTCTGTGTCTATATTTGTTCTTCATGCTAGTAGTGCTAAATCCACACTTTTACAATGATATATTGTCAAGAACAGCACTAATGTAGCGTGATTTGTTTCCGTAAGTTGAATAGGGAAGGCGTAGGACATACAGCATAAGCTTTTTGAAGAATACGGAAAGTAGAAGTACGTGCAAGGTGATCATTTGTGTTTATAAAGCATATACAGTTGTATATTTTTCGAAAATGACAGATGGTTTCACTAGATAAGACCCTTATTCCTCGTCTGGTATTGTTTAAAGCCCTTTGAAGCTGCACTGAAACTGTAATTTTGACCTTCAACCGTCTAGAGGCCATTGAAGTGCACTATAAGGAGAAAAATCCTGGAATGTTTTCATCAAAAACCTTAATTTCTTTTCGACTGATGAAAGACATGTACATCTTGGATGACATGGGGGTGAATAAATTATCAGGAAAATTTTATTTGAAAGTAAACTAATCCTTTAACAAGGTCGAAACAAAATTGGTTCAGAGGCTATATCTTGGCCAAAATTTGAGCAATCGAAACGAAAATTGGTACGCTACATCGGAACCATGATATGAGGGTCCATTCCAAATTTGGGAACAGTGCCACCTACAGGTCATGAGATCTGAAAAATGGATAATTTTGCTCATAACTTTTGAACAGTTTGTCTATGGATTCCTTCAGTCATGCTGAATCTGAGGATGCCGATTTACAGGATCAGATGAACCATCGGGCCACCATTTTGAATTTTGTCATAAATTGCAATATCTTTTAAACTATTTGACATATCAGCACACAATTTGGTATCATCATGGGCATGTCATGAATGTACCTGGGAAGTTTGAACACAGCTCCACCTAGTGTTCCACAGATTTCGTAGCGTTCTCTGACTTATGCCGATTTCAACAGTGTCATTTGTCATTTTCCTTAAATGTGACTATCGGCAGTATTAAAGCAAATGAAAGACAGTTTTTTTCCCCCTGCTACTCCTTCTACAAATGTTGCCCAATTTTGTCCAGGATCAGCTCAGATGATATTTGGACCGATCTGCACAGAAGTGACTAAACAGATTTTTGATATTCCCTACCGTTCCTGAGAAATATCTCTTCAAAGTTGACCCTGCCTGTTTGTTGTCTTATGTTAGTTAGCTTAGCATGCTAATTGGTTAGCTGTAAAAGTTGCTTCTGTTCCAGACATTGAGTCTGTCTGAGAATGATCTAATCTAAACTTATTAAAAATATAACATGCAGTGCATTTCTATAAAAATTCTTCATTTTGAGTTGATTCTCACTTGAACTAGGGTTTCACTATCTGTGTAAGTAGGGCTGGGCGATATATCGCATGCGATTGTCACGTGCTTTTCGTCAGTAAAGCTGGTTCCCTGATTACCGCTAAATCGCCATCACCTGCTTTCAAATGGAGCGGCATTTAATAGACAGAGCTGTAGTTCACTGACAAGCTACGCAATATTGCTTTCATTATCGAAGTTGATTCATCTGCGATAATGAACGTGATATTGCTTAGATCGTCAGTGAACTACGGCTCTGTCTATTAAATGCCGCTCTATTTGAAAGCAGGTGATGGCGATTTCGCGGTAATCAGGGAACCGGCTTTACTGACGAAATGCGCGTGACAATCGCATGCGATATATCCCCCAGCCCTATGTGTAAGCATACATTTTCCCAGTGGTGCAACGAGATGAGTGACAGGCAGCTGACGCAGAGATTGTGGGTTTGAGTCTCGTGTGGGACAACTTTGTAAAATTATTTTTAATGTTGAGTCATTTCAATTCTTTTATTATCCAAGTTAGTGTTGAACTAATCCTTTTCCTCTTGGATTAGACATATTTTGTTCATTCTGTGTTCATTCTCATCTGACCTTCTGTTCATTCTGATTTCATACTTCATATACTTCTGAAGAAGCTGTTTTTCATGTACGTTCAATTTCTGCTATTTTTGCTCTTCTTGCTCCGCATTACGCTACAGCCCCATTCAGGGGCTTGACCCCGTATCGCTGCTTGCAGCTATATTTATTATTATTATCAACATTGAAAACATTGTGCTGCTTAATATTTTTGTGAAAACCGTAATATATATTTGTTTTCAAGAGTCTTTGAGAAGAAAGAACTTAATTTTTTTGTTTGTTTGTTTTTCATTTTTCAAAATTATGAAACTTGTTTCCAGGAATAAATGAATGAATGGGCATGTTTTCAGACTTTTGGACCTTACTGTATATTGTTGTTTGAGATGGCACAATGCAGTTTCTTAACACTTAATATTTTTACAAAACCATGACCATTTCAAAATTGCAAAGGCATCAATTTTATAGAATTTTTTTTTTTTTTTTTTTAATAAAATTCTCTTTAATGCATTATATAACACTCAGTTTTGTGATCATACCACTGGCATCAAAGGTTCAGCACAGTATGTAATCTGAGCCTCTGGGAATTAGAAATACCAGGCTTCAGGCACTAGAGCTCATTAGTTGTTTAGCATGTGTGAAATTAATTATGATTCATTGTAAGGAGGTTGCAGGCAGTCTGGTCGAGCCCACAAAGAGAGCTGGGAGATATGTGTGGTGTCATACTAAATAAGTGCTGGTGTCTCTTGCTCAGGGGGTGGGTGAGTTTGATTGCAGACAGCCGTTGTTCATCAGAGGAAGTGTAAATGTTCGTAATCTAACACTCTGTCATACCTAGTGTGCAAACGAAGCAGAGGGAAGGATGCATGCTCAAATGGACTGAGTGGTAAGCTTGCACTCCTCACTAATGCAGCCGACATCTCGTGTTACTTAGTGCTGTCTACCCTTTTAGCATATAACTTTTGATGGAGGAGAGCTTAGAGTTTGGTGGCCTGATTTCCTTTCAGACTGACTATATAAGGAGTATCCACTGTCTGCAATCAGAAAATTGTGGTACCAAAATTAAAAGATGCGAATGAATGAATGAACCCTCATGTTGTTACAAACCTGTCACTTTTTTTTTTTGTGTGCAGAAAAACAAAGAAGATATTTTGAAGAACTTAATTAAAACAGAGCAAAGCAAAGACTAAGACTTGAACTGAATTATTTATTTAATAATGTCACATCAATCCTGGTTGTTTACTTAAAAAATGTTTTACACTAAAAAATAGAGTTTCTGAGCAATGTAGAGGCAAAAGTTCTAGGTGAACGTGATTTCACCAAGTACAACATCGTTGTTGATTCTGGAACAACATTCCAATCAACCAATCAGATTTGAGGGACAAGTTTACAGTTTATGTCAAGTTAAAGCTTACAACCAGGGTTAGGTGCTTCTACATCAGTGTCATTAACCTATCGTTTCCCTCTGATTTTAGGGATAAATTATGGGTAGGATTAGGGATAGGGTTAGGACTACTTTTTCGGACAGGAATGTTTTTCCAGGATCAACAAAATATGTTGATCCAGGAACATGTCTTACTTGGCAAAACCACAGTGACCGAGTTGGGTTTGTGGGACATTTTCATTTGGCCATCAAATATGTACCTTCATGGCCTGAGAGCATGTTTGATTAGTTATTTATTACTGACTGACAAATTCTTTCTCTTCCATGAAATGCATCTACTGTCACTTACTGTACATGGATGTATTCAAGGTTTATGTTGAGTCCAATCAAAGAGAAGCATGTTTTAAGGATTTGACAGATGCAGTAGCTTTACAAACAGAGGGTAATGGAGGTTAATTAGAGACACATGCTTCAGTAGGTTTGATAGCAGTCTGTATTGGCACACAGCTATTGAAAAAAACACAATATATAAAAACATTGAACTATTTCTCAAATCAAATCTTATTTGTCAGATCGACCAGCTGGGGTTGGTTTGGGTTGGATGTGAGTTTTGTTTGTTAGTGAAAGCAGATGTTTGTGTCATTTTGTATGTATGAGATTTTCAGCTTTTATGGCATATCATAACTCATGCAAATAGTGATCTGATTTTAAGTGTATCCATAAAAATGGAAAATGGATTACCAGCCAACAATCTTTCTGGGATGAAATATGCATTGAAGAACGGTGGCCAGGCCCACAGGAGTCACCGTGCTGATGTTGTCAGCAATGAGATGAAAATGCCATTTTATGTGAGGGAAAGCAGTGTGCTTTCTGTAGACAATGAAACTAAATGAGTGAATGTTATATAAAATATAGCCCAGAGGGGAAGGTGTGAATCAACTGCAATCGGCTCTCTCGCATAATTGCAGCCATTTATTGATTTAAATAAGCCCTACAGAATCCATATGAGATAGATTAAAAGCCAAACCCAGAACATTAGGACATGAACAGAATATTAACTGCCTTTGAAAAGTAAACAATAACAAAGCTTATAGGCTGATTACACAGGACACGTTAAAAAACGTTTTTACTTTTAACTTGACATAAAAAAAAAAATAGATCTATAATACCTGAAGAAAGCTATGTGTTAGCATTTTTATTCATCTCAGTGGCAGAAGTACATGAAGACATCCTGAGTTACAGCTAGACCAATCACATCAGCCATAAATGCCACATGACTTGTCCAATGGCAAGAGATAAAAAAAAAAATGTTAAAAAAAGTTAGTGCCAGTGCAACAATATTTACAGTGAACTATAATAAAACAATATGACTAAACCAGCTACTGTCTAGAAATGCAATAACAATGAATGTCTATAAAAGCATGACAATTTATACAGCTAAATGCTCAAACAATAAAACATAAATTGTTTAAACACAAGTTAACAATGTGAATACTCACCAGCACATACAAAGGCAAAACTCTTTTTTTTTTTTTTTTTTTTTTTTTGCGTTTCACACTCTAGTCCAGTAGATGGCAGAGATTGGCTTTTGTATATGGCGAACAATGTCTTTTGCCTGCTGAATATAGGAAAGTCAGCATGAAATGGAAATTCACTTTGTATATTTTCTAAATGTATGTTATTGTTCCTCTTTGTGAACGCTTTATTTTTTGACCTTATAATTTTTAATCAAAATTAATTTCGATATTCTGGTGAAGACAGACTTCTTTCTGGTAACTTTTGCTGGACTTCTCCAATCATTTAGTCTGCTTAAACCCCGCCCCTTTCTTACAAACAGTGTTGGGGAAAGTTACTTTTAAAAGTAACGCATTACAATATGGCGTTACTCTCTAAAAAAGTAACTAATTGTGTTAGTTACTTTTTATGGAAAGTAATGCATTATGTTTCTTTTGTGTTACTTTTTCTCATCTGGGCTGGGCTGTTTGTTTGTTTGTTTGTTTTTATAACAACAAAAGTTATTTGGCAAATATAAAGGCCCTTTCACACCAAAATTGAAATAAATAAGCCTCATGCTGCGTTCACACCAAACGCGAATAGAGTGTCAAATTCGCGTCTACCGCGTCTAGTTTGCCGCTTGAACATTTTGAATGCATTCGCGCGTCTAGAGCGAAATAGACGCGCATAAAAAACAAGCGTTTGAAGCGAAATTGACGCGCGTTCGAGGCGAAATCCGCTTCTTGTGGGAGGGGTCGATAAACGTGTACGTGACTCAAAAGTGAAATGTGTATTTACAACTTACCAGGTAGCCCAATCTCCTCACCGACACTCTTCCAAGCGAGGACCTTTTTATTCCTGTCTTTATAGAAGTATGAACTTGTGTCATAACTCTCTGGGTGACTGCTCACTGATAATATCAGTCGTTCCTCCAATTTGAATGAGTGACTCCGGGCGGGCCTGCCGCCACAGCAGCAAGCAGGCTCCTGATTGGTTAACGCGGCGCGAATTTACGCCAAAGTTCAAATTTTTCAACTCGGGCGTCAGACGCGAATTCGCGTCACACGCGTAAATGCACAAAAAAGCACCATTCGCGCGAAACGCTCAATTCGCGCGTCAATTCGCGCGTCAATTCGCGTCATTCGCGCGAACTAGACGCGCGAATGAGGCGAATTCGCGTCTTCCGCGCCGCGCTAAGCGCCTCATTCGCGCCGCGAGACCTCCAGACGCGCGTAAACGCGTCTTTACATTGACTTAACATTGAAATCATTCGCGCCAGACGCTCTATTCGCGTTTGGTGTGAACACAGCATCAGGCTTAAGGGAATGCAAATTCACACATGTACAGTAGATGGCGCAGTTCAAACAAGCCTTTCAGCTGTGCTGCCATTCTGGATTGCAGAAGAATAGGTTGCAGGAGAAGAAGTAAATGAGTAAATTTATGCTCACATTTAGTCTAGAACTAGTCTAGAATAACACAACACCTCTGCACTTACTCCTGATTTTTCTCAACATGGCGACAGCTGTCAGTTAGTAAATGGGAAAAAGTAACTTGAGTTACTTATTTGAAAAAGTAACTTTAACAGTAAATTTAAAAGTAATGTGTTACTTTAAAGTAATCTGATCATGTAACTTGTGTGACTTGTAATGCGTTACCTCCAACACTGCTTACAATTGACTGCAAGCTCATATTCAGCGGTGCATTTCCCAAAGCCAACTATGTTTGCAAGTTGCGTCGTTACCTACACAATTCAATGGAACTTGTGACCATAGTTGGCTAAAGATGCTTTTGGGAAACGCACCCCAGATCTGATTCCACCCAATCAATGATAATCTTTTTGATAATCACTCATATTTACATCACAAAATGAAAAAAAGGTTTGTCGCCACTTCCGTTACATTGAGACTTTAATGCATACACCATGCTAACTAGCCAAACTTTGACCAGTTGCTAATAAGGCATGTAAAAGCTATTTAAAATCAGCACAGGCGAACATAAGAATTGTTCCTGTGTGAATGGCCCCTTATTACACTGCAAATTCAAGCAGAAAAACATTCCATATGCAATCAGAGACAGTCGATCTGATGTCTGCTTTTGCCGGTGAAGCCCAGTCAACAGGCCTCTTCCGTCCAACAGTGTTGACGTATGCCAAAACGCACTGAAGTGTTGCAGTTTCCCTGAGAATGATACGCAGCCAACAAACACCTGATTTTGCTTCTGAATTCCATTATTCTGTCAGCTTCATCTTACATGCTTATAATTCATCAGCCCTGCTGACGCCCTGAGCATAATCTGAACTCTACCCCTCCTCAAAGCAAGAACAAAGTAATAAAAGCTGAAAGCCATAAACACTTTTATTTTGAGACCGTCTACCCGGGAGCCAGATGCGTTTCTCTCCGAGTTGCTGATTGATATTGATGCTATAATTACAATATGGGACGTAGGTATATAAGAGACGAAAACACAAGGTGTCTGGATCTTGCGAGTTTGGCTTGTTTCCCCGCAAACTGTTCAAGGTTTGTTTCCCGGCAAACTCTGCTGCTCTTTCCTTGCCTCCATCTTTTTTTTCTCTCTCTTTCCTAACAGCTTCCCGTCTCTCCTCACCCTTTTGAAGTGGCTTTAGACTTGCGAGACTCTAGTATGTGACAAACAGGCAGCGATATCGTTAGATTCCTCTCCACAGAGGGCTGCCTCTCACAGAGAACTTTACAAGAAAAACTCTCTCAAAGCAACCTTCTCTGGATGCGTGATAGATTCATAAAAACCACTACAATACTCCTCGATACTTGATCAAATAATGAACGCTGTGTTCTCCCTATGGTAAGCCCAATTTGTATTGGAAAATATTTGCTTTTTGTGACAGGGTGTAGGAAAGTTGTCAAATCTTTTTAAAGACTGTGTGTGTGTGGCTTGTTTTCCCAGCAGGAAACGTGGATATAATTAGGACGAAGCTGGCACAACGCTATAATTTGGCTGGAGTTTGTTGATGTACAGACTACTTGGGTGACTCCTCGTAATCATTTCTGGCCCACCTCCAATGAGAGCAGGCGAATTTGGATTCACAATAAAGTAAGCTATAATAAGTGATAAGGTTTGTGTGTGTGTAGAATGTGTCTTGTGGTATTTCTTTATCATGTGGATCCATCCCACAGTGCACTGCAGCACAGAGACTCTATACTGCCTCCTCTACTCAAAGACAACGGCGGTTTGCATCTATGTTTATTTAAGATTTGTTGAAACAGCTATGCTGAGAAATGTCTGTCTCGCCTTGCTTTCCTCTCTCTCTCCACTTTCTTTTCAAGATCCAATACCATTCCCTGTCTATTGACACCAAAGGTTTTACCAGATGAAACGCAGTGCATTTTTAGAGGCCAGCAGATCCTTGCTTCTATTTTAACTTCCCAATTGCTGAGAGGTGCATGTTTGGGATGATTATGATGATAATACTGTATACTGTATGTGTATATCTTTAGCTGCTTTGTGAAAACTTCAGATGGTATATGGGAAAAGTGTTGCAAAACTGCATTAAAGAAACATTTCAGTGTACTCCAGTGTGGATACACTGATCTTTTCTCATATTTGAATTAAAGGTTCGTGTAAATCTGTAAAGTCATGGAGCATTTTGTGCCTAAAAAGATCAGGATGTATTTATTAATATAATACAGTTTCATTGCAGCTTCAAAGGGCTTTAAATGATACCAGACGAGGGATAAGGGTCTTATCTAGCGAAACGATCGATCATTTTCGAAAAAATACAACTGTATATGATTTATAAACACAAATTAACGGCTTGCACGTGCTTCCACTTTCCGTATTCCTCAAAACGCTTACGCTGTATGTCCTACGCCTTCCCTATTCAACTTACGGAATGAACGCGGTGCCAATTTTTTTTTTTTTTTCCGTATCTAGAATAGGGAAAGCGTAGGACATACGGAGTAAGCGTTTTGAGGAATACGGAAAGAGGAAACACGTGCAACCCCTAATTTGTGTTTATAAAGCATATACAGTTGTATTTATTGAGAAAATGGCCGATCGTTTCTCTAGATAAGACCCTTATTCCTCGTCTGGTATTGTTTAAAGCCCTTTGAAGCTGCACTGAAACTGTAATTTTGACCTTCAACCGTTTGGGCTCCATTGAAGTCCACTATAAGGAGAATAATCCTGGAATGTTTTCATCAAAAACCTTAATTTCTTTTCGACTGAAAAAAGAAAGACATGAACATCTTGGATGACATGGGGGTGAGTAAATTATCAGGAAAATTTTATTTAAAAGTGGACTAATCCTTTAATACAAGCCTAGCAAACTAGCAAATATCTCAGCACTCCACATTATTCAGTCAGTATTTTCTACTTTATGCCAAGAAAAACAAGTTCTATTCAAAATGTGATTTTATTTTTTCTCCTTGTCCTTATAACAGATTTAAAAGTTTAAGCTTGACCAGGCTGGTTAAAAATAAATTCTCAAAGACTCAGGGAACAGAATCTGCAAACAATCCAGCTGTCGGAATTCGTTATGATAGAAGATGTTGATGTAGTGACTTTAAAGCTGCTGATGCTGTCCTGTGTGTGCATGGAGCTTAACCAGCATCAGTGTGATGAATATTAGAACCTCCTTGTGTAATGCTGCATTCCAGGCAGATTTTTGAGCCCGTAAGTCA
Source organism: Ancherythroculter nigrocauda (assembly GCA_036281575.1). Classification (NCBI taxonomy): domain Eukaryota; kingdom Metazoa; phylum Chordata; class Actinopteri; order Cypriniformes; family Xenocyprididae; genus Ancherythroculter; species Ancherythroculter nigrocauda. The sequence continues at coordinate 35,173,938 of VTFQ01000001.1, forward strand.
CGACTTCAAACCACGACTCACGACTTTGTAGTGTTCCAGGCAAGTCACGCTAAACTGCCTGAGTGTAAACAAACCAGCATCGCGGACCATACGGGGCTTATGCTCATTCACAAACATTTCTATCGCCAAAGGTGCTTACTCCTTGCTTATTTGAAGGAAGCGGAGGAGGAAAAGCGGTGCATAAGGCAAGAGAAGCTGTTATACCTTTTATTTTACGTTATTTTACCGTGCACTTGCATAAACACCGCATCCGTAGGGGCTGCCATTGTTGTTTCGCGGGCTATGTGACGTCAGAACGCGTAACTGGGAGTACATCGATTTAGTACGAGTTCACGGGTGGGAAGTCACGGGTTTGACTGCCGTTCCAGTGCACTTTCACGGGTAGAAACCAAGCGGCAACCTCCCCCAGTTTCACGTGAAGCCAATACGAAAGTAATTTAAACTGCGATTCATCGACTGGCCGCTAGGGACAGGCTGCAAAAGGGAGCAGAATCTCATTGACCCTAATGTTAAAACAGTCAAGTTTACAGCAGAAAAAAACATGTTTACACTCTGGTTCAAATTGAGTTTTGGTCTATACTGCTAATTTTGCCCTTCATGACAACTCTGAGGGGGGTGAATTTTTTTATAACTCATCCGTTTAAATTATATTAAGCCTTAAAGTTCTGCATAATTAAGGGCGTGGTCACTTGAGTGACAGGTGGCGCTGCTGTCTGTGAGCCGTCATGTTACCTCAGCAGCTAATTTCAGCCACTGAATTTGGCATCTCAGCCGTATTTGTGTCTTTTTTCTGGATTATTTTATACAATATTTGGCTTGCTGCATACTCGAGACAGATGTCAGTCTGTGTACATGTGCTCGCATGCGGAACACACGTTGTTGGATCGTCGTGGCATTGGCTAAAAGTTTTGTTCCTGAGATTTACTACAATGACAATACCAGGAGGATATACAACTCCGACAGCACTGCTTGGATATTATAACTAAAACTGCTGCACTATTTTGAAAAATTATACTTTGGGAACGTGCTCATTAGTTTGAGAGAACATTTGAGAGTTATACAAGTGCAACGGATTGGATTCATCTCGCGATCTCTATTTCATTAAAGGTATGAAGTCCCAGTTGATTTTTTGTTATTTGCACACCCCACACAAATTAATTAACCTACTGGTGTTAGAGCATCTATAACGTTATCTTAAAAAACAACGTAGATTGACAGTAAACCTTTAGTACTTTCTAATGGTATTGTTATCTTTATTAATATTTTAGATAGTATCTAAGATAGATATGCTAGGCGGGCGTGGTTTCTGCAACAAGTCGCATGGGCTCCAACTACGTCCCGCCTCTTTGCCCATTTTCAGTTATCCGGGAGTGACGTGCTGTGACGCGCTGCTAAGATGGCCGCGGCCTCATTTGCACGTCAAAACTGATGTTCAGAACTCTATGGGTGACGTCACGGACACTACGTCCATATTTTTTTACAGTCTATGGTAGAAACAGAATCCATTCCCCTAACCCTCTGATGAAAGATGTCGATGTAGTGGCCATTTTTCCACTGTCAGGCCTATCGGTTCCTAGAATGGTAAAGAACGGTTCCAGTTGTATTTCCTCTTGAACTTGGTACGGCTTGGCACAATTACAAACCGTTCTTGGCAAGAAATTCTCGGGATGGTTGTCTGAATCATGTTGAAGTGACGTCACCACTCAGGATTGGTCACTTGTCTGTTGCCTGACTACCAGTGTCTCTGTAGCTGGCTAAGAGCTCTATTGAGTGACGTAAACACAAATTAATAATACAATTAAAATAAATATCTGATAATCCTCCATAACACAGTCATTATTTACAGTACACCGTTGCATTACTAAGGCGAGGACTGACATTTTTATTTTACATTCCAAAGAGCGGCTGTTATCAGCCCCGCAGTGGAAAAATGAAACCGTAACTGTACCGGCTGGCCCGGATCGGCACGGAATGGAACGGTTACGCAATGAGAACCGTTTGGCCCCGACAGTGGAACAGCGGCTTATTTAAACCACATGGTCAAAAATACTTGATATCACAAGGTGATATTTTTATTTCATAAAGATTTTTTTAAACTCTATATAACTCATTAAAGTGTAGTGATTGATGACTAGGGGCATGAATACTGACTGATGTTACAATAAAAAAACAAATATTTAATCATAACATGATTGAGCAATTTTATGTTTATGTAAACTGTCATTATATTTTTTAAATGTTTATATTGTTTTTGTTCATTATTTCAGCTTAAGTTCTAGTAATTTTAGTACATCAAGTTAAACTAAATGAAAATGAGAAGTGTTGATTTGACAACTAGCTGAAATAAAATAAAATAGCAAATCCTCTTGAGCATTTCTGCTGGTAAAACAACAGTTGTCAGGCCATGTGACTTTGCACCTTTAAGGTCCGCAGATCTCAGCTTTATCCACTGTGTTTGTTCAAACGTGAAAAAAGTAATCGAGTGAAAATGGCAAATGCTATACCCTGAAAATACAATTTCCATCAAAGTGCTATGTTTACAAGTCATGAACTATTTCCTATTTGTACTCTGGTCCATCATTATTGCAGTAGTGTGAGAAGAAAGATATGCTTTGATGCTTGTGTTGGGTGTGATTAAACTTTTACTATGCTTTGCCTTTGTTATTTATTGAAATGACAAAGACATTCATTCTCCATAATAAATGTGGCATGGAGTGGATGGATAGGACTGTGATTGGAATAGGAAAGGTGCTTTCAGTCTTTTCATCTGCTGGAGAGAATTGAGCCATGCTTCATTGTCTAGCTCCTGTAATGAGGACAATACTTTATTTTCAAAGCATGAATAAAAACAATACCTGTAGGAGATCAAGATAGACATTTAGAGGAGCTGGCATTCATTATGGAAGATCCTAGCTGGATTTTTGCTTTCTAATTAATAGCCAACTATGAGCTAAGCACAGAGTAATGAACTCAGGCAATTTAGTTTTACGCAACATGTGTGAGACACAACACAGTTTTTTCTTTCTCCAGCAAATTTTCAGAGAATGGAGGCACTTAATCATCAGGAAATGTGTTTATCGCTTACCTCCAAACCTCAAGGTTTTGTAGGTAACAGGAATGCAGATTTATCCTAAATTAAGCTGTCACTTTGTAAGGACTGTTTTGAGACCACACTGTAAAACACAAATGTTTTGAGTATTCTGAACTTAAGTATACTTTTTTAAGTTAGTAGAACTTAAAATTTTTGTGACAAGTTGGGTGGGGCAGAGTGTGGCCAGTGTGGTGCACAGGTGTCTCTCATTAACAATCACGTCACTGATATCCCTTCACTTCCACTGTTCTAAGCCTCGCCAAACTCATCATAATGTACAGTTAATTTACATAAACGTCACATTCAGATCTTGGTTAAATGTTAGATAGCAAATAACACATGCTATTATAACTATCAAAGAGACTGTCATTATTATATACTTGCATGTATATAAACAAACAACATATTGTATATGTGGTCTTACAAGTTTGGCAGCCCATCCTCAACCTAACCACAGGCTCTACTCTTCACCACAAAACTAACATAACAGAATCCCCTGTAATCCCAACATAACACAACATTAAACACTAACTTATGCCTTCCTATGTTAATCTTGTGCAAAAACAAACAAAATAACACTTAATTTCAACATGTATTTATAGAGTCTGATGCAAAGCATGCTGGAAATTAGAAATCTGCTGCAACTCAACTCAATCATATTAAGTTCAGCTTACTACAATGACATTTTGAGTTCACGCAACTTTTTTCTATTAAGTTCAATGAACTTTCATTATTATTTGAGTGAAACAAACTCATTTCATTTAATTAATTTTACTAGTTTTACAGTGCAGCTGTGTAAGTTGAATTGTAGATATTGATAAGCTTTACACTATATCGGACTCGAATGACACACAAGAACAAACCTCTTCTGGAAGCTGAAATGTGTTGCTTAACCAATGAGGTTCATTCTCGTGTGTTACACCGTGTCTTAACCAGACGCGATGCGATAAGATTCCAGCGATGGGCAATTTGACTGTCCACACTAGACGCGACGCAAAAATGAGAAGCGATAATATCAATAAAAAACTACAGCCAATCAGAAGAGAGTGTGGGCGGGCTCTCTCGGCAAGAGCACAGCGGACACAATGAAATGGGCAAGTACTTAGTAAAATTCATAAATATTACACAATTTAAACATTATTTAAAGTACATAAGGAGTGACTGAACCAGTCTTTGTCATAGAATACACTTGTTTGTTCACACTGAGTTGACAGTTTGAACGTTCTTGTGCCCATTTATTTATTTTCAAGATCTGAGGTGATTTAGCCAGTGTTGTTTTCATTACAGCTAAAAAGCTGGAAATATTCAAACTCACGTTAGACACTTTTTACATTAAATACAGTACCTGATATTATCATTGCCATAATTTGTGTTGCTGTTTCAGCCGCTACGTCGCAGAGAAATAGAAACCGTTTCTAAAACAGAATATTCGCGTGTCGCCGTCACGGCTGGTTAGGACAAAAACTCTGACTAACATTGGAAAGATACCTGTTATCGCTTGTTGCGGCGTTGCGGCGCGTCTGGTTAGGTGTTATGCAGCACATTTGAGCTTCCGGAAGAGGTTTGTTCTCGCGCGTTTTTCAAGTTTCGTTGAGCTTCTGTTTATGTTCGCTGATCAATGATTATATGCGAGTAAAAGCCTAAATTAAATCTGTTCATCATAAAAAGCGACCCTTAAAAAAATCTTACTAACCCCAAAGAGATCAAAATGACTGTTTTAATGTGTTCTACATCTTTTCGTGCTATATTAATGTTGTGTTTGGTAATAGCTTATATAACAGATGTAATAGGTCTTACTACAATACACATGGGATTTGTGCCTCTAAAGTAATTAGTAAAATAATGGAACAGCAAAGTCTATTACATTCATGGAAGCGCCAGATGCCTTGGAGTCCGGCTGCAGGATATATGCTAATGCGTGACATTATGACGGAAATGATCCCTGCCCTCTTGTAATCTCGCTTCAGTGAGCAGAGTCCAGCCGAGGCTGATGGGATAGCGGGCATGCCTATATTTTGGCTGAGGACAACCCAATGCAAACAACATTTCCATCCCATTTGTCCTGATGGGAACACCTCACATGCCAGACTCATAAAAGTGATAGAATGCGGCTGCTAAAAGGAAAGTTCATCAATCTACTAATATACGGTCACTCCGACACTTTCAGAATCATTGGCTCGTAAAGGCCCATTTGCTGCCATTTTACATTAGAAATTAAATGTGTTTCAGAAAAACATCTCACAGGTGGTGACAGTGACATAGCAGATCTTTATAGAACGCAGCATCTTGTTCAGATATACACTGAGAAGTCGGCAGCGTGGCTTGTTTTGATAAGTTCCCCTTTAAAACATCTGTTTTTAAAAATGAACAGATAAATTTCATCACACGTCGTCTCCATTGCGCTGTTTTCCATTCGCCTCACAGCTTGCCATTAATAAATAAACAAATAGACTTATAGATCACAAGGAAAAATAAATGGATAAGAGGGACTGCAACAGCTTTCTCCCTGAAATCTAGTTCTAGATGAGTTTTAGTATTCTCTTTTTCCAGGATGGTGAGACTTGACTTTTTTTTGGTGTACCTCAATCATGATAGCTGTCACAATCACTTTTTCTGTATTCTAACCACCAGAAATCATGTGTTTACCTAGTTGCAGAAAATGTTACATAAACTTACAGTATTGTAATGTAACAAATCTCACGCACCAGCTGATGTTTTTTTTTATAAACATGAAATTATGAATCACGACTGTGTTGTCAGTCATTTCTTTTTCTGCTCACATATTGACCAGTCTAAGCCAGCATGTAGGCAGTGAAATCAACAGATTCCTCCTTGTGCAGTTTCTGTCCCCGTTGGCTATAAACCTCAGTAGAAACCTTTAATAATGTTCAGCTTAGAATTGGACATGGTATCTCATGCTCTAATGATTCTCATACTCTCTAAATAAGGTTTATTTGACATACTGACGCATGGGAGGCATTTTTTGTAATGCTGAAAGTGACCTGTATGTCAGGGTTTAATTTCCTTGACTTGTTTCTGTCTCAACCTTTAATTTGAATGGATGAGGAATCATTGTTCGTAAAGTCGCAGAGTGCCGCTGGCAAAATATCTGTAATTGGGTTTGACCTTTTACTGGGAATACCAAAGTAAGAAATGAGAGTTTTTCTAATGGCATTGGTGAGGATGCTGTGGCTTTCTGAGTGCCCGTATTTTCAACCTATAAAATGTAATAAGCTGTGCATATTATATATACATACATCATGTGGACAAACATTATGCAATTGCGTAGTTTACAATGGCCTCTATCTGTTTTAATTTCCTTGTGGGTTGTGAAGATGAATTTCCATTAGTAATATGTAATATAGACAGGCTGGTTTATAAGATAAGCTCTCCAAATCCCACACCTGAATGCAGATTAATTCACTGAGAATATAAAAGCCATTACAGTGCTGATACATTTAACATTGCAGGATGTCAAAAATCAACAGAAACTCAACAGAAAATGAGCTGGATTCTTTATTTAAAGGCACAATAAGTAATTTTTGGCACTAGAGGTCGCTTATTCAAAACAAAGGCGTTGCTTGATGATGCTGTGAACGGGTGTGGAAAATGGAAAGGAATCCGATGGACTCGGGCAGAAATCATATTATATCATATATTATCATATTACATCATATTATAACGTTACTCTGTGGGTTCGCTTGGTGGCTGGTATGAGACACTTTTTGCACACTGCAGTAATCTAAATTGATATTAGTAAAACTATAAATCTACGCTTTATACGCTATAAATACGCTAGCTATCAAGAGCAAGACACCGGTAGATGAAGTGGAGCAAAAACAGAGAAATGTCAATGTTCCTGAAGATTATGCGTGTCAGTCAGTGATAGAACCAGTACGTTATTAGAACCATAGATATTTATGGTTAGAACATCTCACAGGTTGGCACTTGTGCACTTTATCATGAGTGTGGTGGTGTATCTGTTGAAGTGCTGAAACAGCCGTGTCAAGTGAGCGATGTTTTACAACAGGTTCCTTTACTCCTAGAAATAGCCTTAGACAAACTGTCTGAGATTATTGCTTGCTCTATCAGTATGATTGTATGTTTTTCTGTTTGTGTTTTACAATTCTGATTGTTGTTTATGCATCAATTATATTAATTAAATGATGTCCATCTGGATGCTAATGAGTGTTATTTATAATAATAATAATAATTATCCTGCTGGAAGTAACCATCAGAAGATGGGTAGCCTACACTGTGGGCATAAAGGGATGGACATGGTCAGCAGCAACAATACTCAGTTAGGCTGTGGGTGCTAAGTTGGGTGCTAAGGGGCCCAAAGTGTGCCAAGAAAATATTCTCCGCACCATTATATCACCATACCAGCACCTGTTCACGTCTGTGAGTAAAGGAACCAGTTGTAAAACACCGCTCACACAACCCGGCAACTCTGACGTCACTGCCATTACATGAAAGGCTGAGGTGCCTCACGTGATCCAAGTTAGCCATTATGCACTGTTGCCAAGTCTGCGGTTATCCACTGGAATCAGGCTACTTTAACAGTGTTGCCGCGGGTTGTTTTTCATGCCCGCAGGTTGAAGCAACCCCAATAACATATTATATTTAGCCCCTGGAATGCTTATTTTTAGGGGAACCCTGCCAAAAAAAACACAGATTTTACCCCACGGGATGCGTTTTTTTTTGTTTGTTTTTTTAAGCAGGGGACCCAGATTGGGCTAATTTTGCGCTTGTTTTGAGTAGTAAAATGGGTTTGGGCAGGTTTTGTTGTGAAAACCTGGCAACCCTGCCGTTACGCTTTCTCCAAAGTTAAAAATCCCAGATGTGAGAATTGACGAATGCGGACCAAACATTGGTCACAAATTAGAAGTCTAAAACGAGAAGTTTTAAAGAAAAATGTTGTAGGATTTCAGCCTGGTCTCATTGTTAATACGTAGGTATAAATACGTAACTTTCAAAGACACAAAACGTACATTTTGTACGTTTAGAAAGGTGCTGAAATGTGCAATATTGACGTATTTATAGCACTAAAACGTAAAAATACTTACGAATATAAAAATATTTACTAATCTAAACCCCATCCAGAACCTAAACATACCGATTTTATACAGAATGTTAAATGAATAAAACATAATGGACAGAAATGTGTAGGAAAATGATAATTTTAGTAAAAATATGGCATTAAAACGATATTTTGAGCCACTAATCCTACACCTTCCCCTAAACCTATCCATAACCATTTCTTAAAACTATACTGTTATAAATAAAAGAATAACAGGCTGACAAGTGTTATCACAGTAATTTATTGCGAAAACGTCAAAAGTGGTACCAAAAGTAATTATGATGAGTTACAGTCCTCTTTGGTGGTAACGGTAATAGTTTTTTATAGGGTACAGAGCAGAATTTAATTTATTAATCCATGAAAATGTGAATCCGGCCTCTCTCCATGAAGGCGCGCTCTCATATCAAATGTCAATCCACTGAAACACGGCATGTCACAATCAGGTGTGTCGAAGCAGGCGAGAACCAATGAGCATTCGATATCAGTGCCATAAACCATGCCGTAAAGGTTCTCGAGGGCGCAACTTTCAAATTTGAATCATAACGAGAGTGGGCTTTGTGCTGAATTTGGATCTGTTCCTTGCAACATATGGATTCTAAACATTTGGAGTTCAGCGAACAAATAAAATTGATGTGATTTGTGAATTTATGTTGTGCTTTGGTGTATCTTATGGTTGTATTGTCAGTCGCTGCATAGGAGAAAACACCTGTGTCGCACAGCAAACAAAATGGTTAAACAATTAGAGAAATTGTATTCATTTTAAGATTTCAGAGTGTAGTCTGGTTTAATATTATGTAATCCTCTGAAACGAGTTTGCAGCACAAGTCACGAACAGAAATGTTATTTTCATAGTAGATGAGTAAACTGCATTCAATAAATTCAATTGAATACAACAGATTTAAAACATTAATGCCACGATTTTAATATTAATACATGGGAATTCATACACATTCACACTCGGATACGTAAATGATTTACGTTTTATTGCTGTTAATACGCAAGTATTTTTACGTTTTAGTGCTATAAAGACGTCAATATTGTACGTTTTTGTGTGTATGAAAACGTAAGTAAATATACGTGTAAAAATACACACGTATTCTCATGAGATCACGTTGAGGATTTCGATATAACATAGTGTAAGAGAAGAAAGGAGATACGTCCTACATATCTTACTGACCCCAGACTTTTAACAATAGTGTATGTCTTAATTAAATGACTGAAAAAGTGAATCTAATAACCCACTTACCCAAACCTTTCAGAAGACTTCTATAACAGCAAAGAGTCGGCTATCCTTGTAATCAAGTGATTGGTGCGAAAGTCTTTGGAGAAGCTGACAGCTTACTTTGATTGATTCTCCAATAGTACTGAATGAAGGGTGAGAAGTTAACATGATATTTATAGTCCCTCTGCGTTTACGACGCAGGCTGTAATGGTTATGAATGCTTCAGTGTGAATGGGGTCCCTGCTCTATTGAGTTCAGTCAGTCACTCATGACATACATTTCACTAGAAAGTAAGCATTTCCCTCTCGCCTGAAACTGTGAGTGCTGTGGAATTGCTATAATCAATTTTAAGTAGGCGAAACCTGCGCCAGATAATATTTTCACCAAACCTTTCCCTTTGATAATCATAAAAGAAGAACTCCCAGATAGAACAGTCCTATAAAAGCCATTTAACTCTCAAGTTTTGAATAGGACTATTTATAGCAATCTCTCCACTGTAAATCCTTCTTTTTATTTGACTCTTTCCAGTCTCCCCTATAATCACACCGTATTTAATTGGCCCTAAAACATATTTTATGATTCAGCCTGTGATTTAGACCGAGAATGTTCAAACTGTGTTCATTTCTGTGTAGGAATGCAATTAAACAGTCTGTGGCATAATGTCAGTGGCAGCTCTCTCTGCTTTGCTCTTTGTTTTTGTGTTTCCTTCTTCCCTGGAGCTGCTGTGCTGGAGTCTGCGGTGGAGCTGTCCTTGGTGCTGATTGCAGAATAATACGAGGATCCAAGGATCCTTTGGAGCCGTGCCGATAAATGCAGCCCTCTCTATCACACCATGTTGCAGAAAGCAAAGGAAAATGAGTGTGGTCTCTTTTTGCTTCTTGATTAAACAGGTGCATCGCACGGGCCTCTGCATGATCTTTGTCTTTCTCTGCACATGCGTCTCATGAGATCTGCAGGCTGCTGGATACAAAGTTCCCCTCTAATGATCATTAAGTCACTGTCACGTTATATTTAATTGCTGCTAGCTGGAAATGAGATTGTCTGCACAGTTGTGTAATTATGGTTTTAATTATAAAGTCCTGAGTTGAGTGAGCACTGTGTTATCGGGTACGATAAGACCGAGGAAATGATCGGTGTCTGCAACACACACTCACTCTGTGGGGAAAGGCTCATTTAATCTCTCTCTTTTTTGTGGCATACTTCTTGTATGTGGATATAACAAGTTTTTAAGAAGTGCACAAAAAATAAATCATTTATTCTGTTTACTTGACAATTATGATTAGACCTTTTCTTACCTTTTATTAAGTTAAAGTTAATGTTTTATTAACATAATGTAAGAAATAATGTAACACTATGAAAGTCTTTAGTGTAACTTTTGCTCAAATTGATATATATATATATATATATAATTGAATATGGCAATGTTAAAGGGTTAGTCCTCCAAAAATGAAAATTCGTTTAATGAAATCATGTGACTTTAGCAGTTTGATACACGCTCTGAACCACTGATTTGAAACAAAAGATTCGTAAAGCTTCGAAGCTTCATGAAGCAGTGTTTGGAAATCGCCCATCACTAGATATTGTTGAATAAAGTCATTATTTTGGTTTTTTTTTGGCGGACAAAAAGTATTCTTGTTGCTTCATGACATTAAGGTTGAACCACTGTAGTCACATGAACTGTTTTAAATATGTCTTTAGTAGCTTTCTGGGTATTGAAAGTGTTAATTATATTGCTGTCAATGGAGGCCTCACTGAGCCATTGGATTTTATCAAAAATATCTTAATTTGTGTTGTGAAGATGAACAAAGGTCTTACGGGTGTGGAATGACATGAGGGTGAGTAATTAATGACAGAAATTTCATTTTTGGGAGAATTAATCCTTTAATGTTAGAGCAGGGTATCGATACAGGTGATTCCTTTTGATTCAATGAATTCAAAGATTCAATTTCAATTTTTGCTTTCAAAATGTATTGCTTTTGAACCATGTATCATTGTATTGTAATAAACAAGGTTATGACACCCAAAATTTTACATATCATTGAAATTGAACAATTCTCCATTCCATTTTCAATACCACAGCTAAAACTATTTACTAATATAAATTTATTAAAGAAAAGTAAACAGTCATTAATAAAAAGAACAAATTCAACTACAAGCATTAACACAAAATAAATAAATATAATATAACAAAGATACAAATTAAATAATTAGTGCTTTTAAGGTTTTTCAGGTAGGTCTAACAGTAGTTCTCAGGTACAGAAATTGAATAAAGTATTCAAATGTAAAATAACACTGCAAATAATCTTCACTGTACAAATTAAATAAAAGTTAATCCTTACTAAAGTTACAAAAACATTATTCAGTGAAGAGCAGAGAGTGATTTCTTTGTCTTGCAGTTTGATTAAAGGTGCCATCAAACGTTTTTTTTTTTTTTTTAAGTAATATAATACAATGTAATATAAGTCTAAGGTGTCCCCTGAATGTGTCTGTGAAGTTTCAGCCCAAAATACCCCATAGATTTTTTTTAATTAATTTTTTTAACTGCCTATTTTGGGGCATAATTAGAAATGCGCCGATTCAGGCTGCGGCCCCTTTAATTGCTTGCGCTCTCCGCCCCCTCCTGAGCTCTCCACTCTATCATTGCATAAACAAAGTTCACACAGCTAATATAAACCTCAAAATGGATCTTTACAAAGTGTTTGTCATGCATACTGCATGTATGCGTCGGATCATGTGAGTATAGTATTTATTTGGATGTTTACATTTGATTCTGAATGAGTTTGATAGTGCTGCATGGCTAAAGCTAACATTACACACTGTTGGAGAGATTTATAAAGAATGAAGTTGTGTTTATGAATTATACAGACTGCAAGTGTTTAAAAATGAAAATAGCGACGGCTCTTGTCTCCATGAATACAGTAAGAAACGATGGTAACTTTAACCACATTTAACAGTACATTAGCAACATGCTAACGAAACATTTAGAAAGACAATTTACAAATATCACTAAAAATATCATGTAATCATGGATCATGTCAGTTATTATTGCTCCATCTGCCATTTTTCGCTATTGTTCTTGCTTGCTTACCTAGTCTGATGATTCAGCTGTGCACAGATCCAGACGTTAATACTGGCTTGTCTAATGCCTTGAACATGAGCTGGCATATGCAAATATTGGGGTCATACATATTAATGATCCCGACTGTTACATAACAGTCGGTGTTATGTTAAGATTCGCCTGTTCTGCGGAGGTCTTTTGCAAAAATCTAATTTACATAAGAAGGAGGAAACAATGGTGTTTGAAACTCACTGTATGTCATTTCCATGTACTGAACTCTTGTTATTCAACTATGCCAAGATAAATTCAATTTTTAATTCTAGGGCACCTTTAACATTAAAATCACAGACAGCAGTAGGAATATTAGGCTGCTGTCACTTTGAGACTAATGTATGGATCCATTATAATGATATACATGCGTTCTTTCTCTAATTACTTAAGCTATAAACAACTATGCTTACTAGTATACTCGCAAACGCAGGCATTTTACAATACATTTATGTGAATTTGTCCGTTTTAGTGCAAGGAGACATGAAAGAGAATTAATTTTATTAGTTGCGCACTGAGACGCGCTTCGAGTGCTCTCCGTGTGTGTGCGCACACAAAATTTCTCACACAGCGCAAATGAAAACTTTCGTGACATGCAGCACTGGCCCATTTGCAACTGTGTCAGACAGTTCCTTTGACTGTCCGGAGCATCTTTTACACTTAAAGGCGCACCTGCATCTACAATGTTGAGCACTGAATGAATAACAGGGTCCCCACCGTCGCGCAAGCTAAATAAGAGGATGACATCTAGTGGAGAAGACTAGTAATAAAATGAATGTTAATCAGATATTATGTTCAATGTTTGTGGAAATAAATACTGAAAAAAGATCTATTCGTGGCTTTTGAGAATCAATGGTGAATCACATTTTAAAAAACGATTAATCAAAAAAAATCTTTTTGCCCAGCCCTAGTTATTGTATTTGGTCTTAGTGGAATAGATCTGCTACACTATTGCTGCAGATTTTGTTCTCGATTCAAATTTAGGACTGGAATGTAAATTAGAATGTCAGAGGCATTCTCATTCAAACCTGAACGCACACTCTGATACATTGTCAGGGAGAGAGATTAAGAGTGATCTCTCGGCTAATCCACCCTGTGAATGTGTCCATGCTTCTATCAAAGCACTACATGGTCAGGAGTCTCTTATACACACAGTCACGAATTCCCACATTCACATTCATTGCGTGCAGCTGACAAATTTGCGCTCTGTCAGCGAAGTGTGGCATCACATCCGAAAATCTACATTGCAGGTTTGAGCTGCTAGCTGCTTTCCACGCCTCTCACACAAGCGTGCCAGATGTTGAACCCAAGCGTGAAATAATTCCACCCGAACACTGACCCTGCCAGCCACGGGGCTCATCAACTTGTTAAGTGTCATTCCTCCCTGATAGAATAGTATGCAAAGCAATATGGGGTGGATGAAGCTCTGTTTCACGTCCCTGCTACTACACAAACATGACCTGAATGTGGTATCAGAGAACACCTTGCTGCTTCCCTCAACAGGCACCCCTCAGAATAAATGATTGATAAACTCGGCAAAGAAAAACATACTGGTAATTGGACAAGCTGAGATGAAGGAAAAGCTCTAGTTATGCTGGATCCTTATGAATTTGTGACGGGGGAGGTTGGCACGAACATTATGGTTCACGCCACTTGTGCAATCAAGGAAATGTAGGGAGAACTAATGGCAGGATTGCTTGTGCACTGAGTGATTTACTCTCCCAAAGGCCCGTGTGAGGCTCTGAGTGATTTCTCAAGTGATACGTATGTTATTCTGTGAGATATGCATATTTAGCTAGAGGGAAAGCGTGGTCATTGGGTCTTGATTTGGTCACAAAATGCCCAGGGCTGTTAATTATGAGGCTCTTAGCATGGATGATGTATCTGCATGTTGGGTCTTGCATCTGTGTAGGTGGAAAGCCTGTTTAAGCCGTTCCAAAATTGCAAGAGATTGTTTGGTATAATTTGTTTTGTCTGTCTATCCGTCTATCTGTCTATCTGTCTGTCTATCTATCTATCTATCTATCTATCTGTCAGTCAGTCTATCTGTCTGTCTGTCTGTCTATCTATCTATCTATCTATCTATCTATCTATCTATCTATCTATCTATCTGTCTGTCCATCTGTCCATCCATCCATCAATCCATCCATCCATCAATCCATCCATCCATCATCTATCTATCTATCGATCTGTCTGTCTATCTGTCGTCTGTCTGTCTATCTATCTATCCATCGATCTGTCTGTCTATCTATCTATCTATCTATCTATCTATCTATCTGTCCATCCGTCCGTCTGTCTGTCTGTCTATATATCTATCTGTCTATCTATCCATCGATCTGTCTGTCTATCTATCTATTTATGTCTGTCCGTCTGTCCATCCGTCCATCTGTCTGTCTATCTATCTATCTATCTATCTATCTATCTATCTATCTATCTATCTATCGATCTGTCTGTCTATCTATCTATCTATCTGTCTGTCCATCCGTCCGTCCATCCATCCATCCATCCATCCATCCATCCATCCATCTATCTATCTATCTATCTATCTATCTATCTATCTATCTATCTATCTATCTATCTATCTGTCTGTCTGTCTGTCTGTCTGTCATCTGTCTGTCTGTCTGTCATTCTATCTATCTATCTATCGATCTGTCTGTATCTGTCGTCTGTCTGTCTGTCTGTCTATCTATCTATCCATCGATCTGTCTGTCTATCTATCTATCGATCTGTCTGTCTATCTATCTATCTGTCTGTCCATCCATCCGTCCGTCTGTCTGTCTGTCTATATATCTATCTGTCTATCTATCGATCTATCTATCGATCTGTCTGTCTATCTATCTATCTGTCTATCTATCGATCTGTCTGTCTATCTGTCGTCTGTCTGTCTGTCTATCTATCTATCTGTCTGTCCATCCGTCCGTCTGTCTGTCTATCTATCTATCTATCTATCTATCCATCGATCTGTCTGTCTATCTATCCATCGATCTGTCCGTCCATCCATCTGTCTATCGGTCTATCTATCTATCCATCCATTGATCTGTCTATCTGTCTGTCCATCCGTCCATCTATGTATCTATCCATGTATCTATCTATGTATCTATGTATCTATCTATGTATCTATCTATCTATCTATCTATCTATCTGTCTGTCTGTCTGTCTGTCTGTCCGTTTGTCTGTCTGTCTATCTATCTATCTATCTGTCCGTCCTTCCGTCCGTCCGTCCGTCCGTCCGTCCGTCCGTCTGTCTGTCTGTCTGTCTGTCTATCTATCCATCCCTTGATCTATCTATCGATCTAACTATCTGTCTGTCCGTCCGTCCATCCGTTTGTCTGTCTGTCTGTTTATCTATGTATATATCTATTTACCTATCTGTCTGTCTGACTGACTGTCTGTCTACCCGCACACACAGGAAAACAAGACAAAAACAGTGATAAAGAAAATGATTGTTTGCAGTGTTCTTACTGTTATTGAAGATGGCAAGGTGGATGTAAGTAACGTATTGATCCCTAAGGGGGAAATTCAGGTGCTGAACATCAAAAGTGCACAAATACTTTCACAAACAGAGAGTGCAAAACAAAACACAGTCTAAAGGCAATTACAGTAGAAAGTGTAAACCATAACAGAAAGCGAAAGAAAAACTGTCCATGAGCAAAGTAGTTATGCCCGGCCAACAGGCCATGTAATTTGCTCTATTTCGGATGTGACACATAGATCCTTTTTTTTCTAATAAAAACTTCTGGAAGATTGCTGAACAACAAGAAGAAATAAAATATCATGTCAAAAGTTTGGCAGAGACTACACTACCCCTGAACTGTAAGTCTTCATTCCCTCTGCAGGAATAGACTCTCCCAGAACATTGTGATCGATGCGCTCTGATGTTGGCAATTATACTGTGATTGAATTATTTCAGTCATTTCAAAGCATCTAGATCGGGTGGAGGTGATGGAGTTATTTGTCAACCGGCTGCTGGACGCGATGCATTGTTATCTGAATCTGTCTGGGCACGCTTCCAATTAACTGACACACTAATATGTCATTTATGTGTTTTGATGCATCCAAAAAGCCATAAGAAATCCCTTCCGAAGCTGTCTTGAGGACCTGCTGATCCTGTGTATTAGATTTGTACTGTATTCGAGATGGAAACATAATCAAAGTTTCATCAGGGCATTTGTTTATCTAATCATCAGAGAAATTAGCCGCTAATGGAATCACACTGTATCACTGGAAACAATGGTAATGGCCTCTATTAAAAAGCTATCACATGGATTTTGTGTAAGTAAATAGATTTATTCCTCAGACTTGCCAAATCGCTTATCACTTTAATGTGAGCATCGCTGGAGGGAGTTCAGAGTTTAAATGTATAAATAGCAGAATGCTAATAACTCTAACAGTAGCTAATTTATACAGGAAGGAAGGCACTCTGCATCAATGCATATTTCAGTGTCGCAATGCCTCAGCCTCTCTTAATGCCACTTATATCAGCATTTTTTTGGCATTTTAAATTATTAATACGACCATTGGGTCAAAGTATATAAACTAAATAGTGATGAAGGATGCACTCATGAATGTATGCTATTAGTTTTTCCTACTAAAACCAAATGCAATACTAAATCTGAGATATGCCAGACAAAAAGTGAGCTTGAGTGACATTTCTAATTATCATTCAGCAGCTCATATTTATCCATTTCGGCCTCAGCCTTTTTCAAGGTAGGCCTATGCAGTTACCTCACATTCGTGCAACTATTTCAAACACTGGTATAAGAGCAAATCCATGGTTCACCTTCATAATTGTTTGATTAACTAACTATTATATGAAAGGTAAGCTGTTTAATCGTCAGTTTGGTTTGTTTGTTTGTGCATGTCTTGCATGCTCTTCACTGCTCGTTTACAGTCAGGAAGCAGCTAGCCCGCGATGCTAACGGCGCTAGCGGATTTACAGTGATTGACATTCTGTTAACAGATTGTCTGGAGGGAATCAGCGATGATCTTGCAATTTTAGAAACATCAGACTAGAAAGAAAGAAATAAAGAAAGAAATCACTGTTCACATGCTCAGTGACATATAAGGAGTCATGCACACAGGGACAAAAGTTTAAATCTGGCCTCAGCTTTTAGGTCTATTCTTTACTGACCCGTGTGAAAAAAGAATACATAAAATACCATATTCAAACTGAGAAATATCATGAGGAATGAAACGTTCCTTCATCTTTTGAGATAAAAGAGTTCATTGTACTATGAAAACATAAACTTTCAGAACTGAAAACTTTCTCCACAGTTAAAAAAACTTTATTGATATCAACCAGCAAAAATGGCTTCAAAAAAAAAAAAAAAAAGCACCAAATGTCTAAAACTTTCTGATGTCAACAGGCAGCGCTGGGTAGATTTCTTACAAATTGTAGTCAGTTACGTAATCTTTTACATTACACATTTTAGGTAATGTATTCAGACTACTTTTTGATTACTTTTGAACTAACTTATTTATCATATTGTATTGAATAGGACAGTCTTGTACCTGATTGATATATAAATACAAAGAGAAAGGAAATATATTCCATTTTTTGTTATCCACAACATGAAGGGCATTAAACATTACATTACATCATGATGAGTATTTTAAAATGTAACATAATCCAATTGCAAGTACTCTATTTTTGTAATCTGATTACATAATCTAGAATCTAGTTGCTACTGTCAATAGACATATACGAATACATAATAACATTAAAAGTGGACTGCAGGAAAGGGAAAAGATCATAAAAAAAACCTTTTAGTACATCTGCAATTACGTTATCATACTGTATTTATAAATACTACAGAAAACCGTCCTAATAACTAATTACACTGATGTAGCAATGCGGTTCTGCTTCATTTTCATTCTCTGTTCTTTATTGTAGGTCTTGCGAATGTTTGTACAGGTTGAATTTCAGATGGGACAAGACAGCTTCTGTAAAATCAACAAACATCTACAAATGTGACAGAGCCTCACTATGGGGCAGAGGGGGTTGCTAATGTTTGATGTTTGTGCTAATTATCCGCTCCGCAGTGACATTGATAACACAATCACATGCTCTGCAAGAAGAGCATACCGGAGAATGTGTCTAAGGAGGGCCTGGAGTAAAAATTGAAGTGTAAATATTCTCAGAAGCCTTAAGATCTCTTGTCTTCTGTGATCAAACAAACTACAGTACAGGACCGATTCTTTGAAGCTGACAGGCCTTCAGTTCGAGCCTCGTGACTTGAGTTCATCGTGTCCAGTGCGTTTCTATAAGCAGATGATAACAGACCCCCTGCTATGGATCGGTGTTTTGAGGTGACGAGTCTCTCGGATTAGATTCACATTCAAAAAAGCACTTTGGTCTGGTTATTTTACACTCAAAGAAAATGTAAGATTTAAATATTTGAATTGGATGTAAAATTTCCATCCATTTGGATTACACAGTTTTAACATAAACTAATAAACATTCTGTGACGCATATTTGTCAGTCATAAATAAATGAAACAGATAAACAAAGGTAAGATTTCTAGGCCAGGATACGTAATTTGTAATATAATGGATATTTTCACCCCCCTCCCATTTTGTTTTTTATTAGATCTGTTTCCATATAGATGCGCACATTTGTTGCAAGGTGAGAATTTAGAATTGGTTTGTGGCATAATGGTTCATCCGATTGGTTGCGGTATAATGATAACCTTTTTAGTATTCTGAGAGCCTGCAAACTGCAAAATGTCAGTGTCAGCACTCTAACATAAGACACAATGCTAAGCAAAATCACTCTCGGGCCTTATCAGGACTTTTTTGGCAGGCCGGATCAAGCATCCTAAAAAAAGAGTACAATATGTTATAGCTTCCCAGGCAGCTTTGGCCTGTTCTTATGAAATATTCGCGGACTATAACCCTCGCCCGCCGCCGCAGATTCAGATAAATGAGAAAGGGTGATATAGAGGAAATTTCAGCCATGATTTCAGATGAAGTAAAATTCCATTTGTGGAGATGGTGGCCGTCCTGCATTGCAAGTGGTGGCCCATATCTCTCCATAGACTGTCAGTGGACTCTTGTCAGCGGCTCCTTATAGTAATGCCCGTGACCTTTATATGATGAAGCACTGAGAGTCTCAGCCGTGGCATGTCTCTCTGTCTTAGGGACGGTCGACAGGAAGTTGTTCTGACCCTCCCCAGTGCAGGGATGCATGACAGAGACCGTAGGGCATCGCAAAGGCCACTATTTATCTTTGTTACACCTTTTCAGATTAGAAAAGGTTCCAATTCCATATAGAAAACATAACTTTTTTTGCCTTTTAAGCCAAGCATGCATGCATTGAAGCTGGTGTGCAACAAAAAGTGCCAGATGGTAGGCGACTTCCTGTTGCCGTCCGTTCTAGTATGGCACTTGTGAGATGCGCTACGGCTAGTTGAAGATGCTACCAGACATTTCAAATTGGTGTTAAATGCTGCCAGTCTTCAAGTGACTAGCAAGAAAAGGGCCATGAGCAACAGCCAATTAAATTACAAGAGGATTCTCTTGTTCCAAGATGTTCTGCAGATCAGTGCATCAAAACAACACAAATAAGAAACGATGAAGGTGCTGTTACAACACAATTACCATCGTTCAGTAAATTTTGCACGATTGGGAATTTCGCTTGAGGGCGAAAAACTTCCCCATGCAGAGTTCAAACTGGTCAAGCAAATTCGCCGCGTTGACCAGCAGAAAGCTGTTTGGTTTGAAAATGACTGCTGCATTGCTTCATACATTGCTACACTATTTACAATAGACAATTTTTTTAGCATCAAAATTTGAGTAGCATGATAACAGAGGCTGCAGTTAATGCAACCACACCTTTGCTGTTGTTCTGTGTTTGTATTATTAATATTCAGGAATGATTTACTGTTTAAATTATTGAAATTGAATTTATATATTCTCATAACTAACCCCTAATCCTAAACATAACCATTGGTAACCCTCTAGAAATATTAACCTAACTTGTTTCTTTATATCCATATTCTAGTTTAAAATTAGTTTTTTGGAAAGAAAGATCTTATTCAATGTGGAAGAAATCTATTTTCTATGTATGTGCAAGACTTACATTATTATAGTTCATATTTATACAAACCCGATTCCAAAAAAGTTGGGACACTGTACAAATTGTGAATAAAAAAGGAATGCAATAATTTACAAATCTCATAAACTTATATTTTATTCACAATAGAATATAGATAACATATCAAATGTTGAGAGTGAGACATTTTGAAATGTCATGCCAAATATTGGCTCATTTTGGATTTCATGAGAGCTACACATTTCAAAAAACATGGGACAGGTAGCAATAAGAGGCCGGAAAAGTTAAATGCACATATAAGGAACAGCTGGAGGACCAATTTGCAACTTATTAGGTCAATTGGCAACATGATTGGGTATAAAAAGAGCCTCTCAGAGTGGCAGTGTCTCTCAGAAGTCAAGATGGGCAGAGGATTACCAATTCCCCCAATGCTGCGGCGAAAAATAGTGGAGCAATATCAGAAAGGAGTTTCTCAGAGAAAAAATTGCAAAGAGTTTGAAGTTATCATCATCTACAGTGCATAATATCATCCACAGATTCAGAGAATCTGGAACAATCTCTGTGCGTAAGGGTCAAGGCCGGAAAACCATACTGGATGCCCATGATCTTCGGGCCCTTAGACGGCACTGCATCACATACAGGAATGCTACTGTAATGGAAATCACAACATGGGCTCAGGAATACTTCCAGAAAACATTGTCGGTGAACACAATCCACGTGCCATTCGCCGTTGCCGGCTAAAACTCTATAGGTCAAAAAAGAAGCCATATCTAAACATGATCCAGAAGCGCAGGCGTTTTCTCTGGGCCAAGGCTCATTTAAAATGGACTGTGGCAAAGTGGAAAACTGTTCTGTGGTCAGACGAATCAAAATTTGAAGTTCTTTTTGGAAAACTGGGACGCCATGTCATCCGCACTAAAGAGGACAAGGACAACCCAAGTTGTTATCAGCGCTCAGTTCAGAAGCCTGCATCTCTGATGGTATGGGGTTGCATGAGTGCGTGTGGCATGGGCAGCTTACACATCTGGAAAGGCACCATCAATGCTGAAAGGTATATCCAAGTTCTAGAACAACATATGCTCCCATCCAGACATCGTCTCTTTCAGGGAAGACCTTGCATTTTCCAACATGACAATGCCAGACCACATACTGCATCAATTACAACATCATGGCTGCGTAGAAGAAGGATCCGGGTACTGAAATGGCCAGCCTGCAGTCCAGATCTTTCACCCATAGAAAACATTTGGTGCATCATAAAAAGGAAGATGCGACAAAGAAGACCTAAGACAGTTGAGCAACTAGAAGCCTGTATTAGACAAGAATGGGACAACATTCCTATTCCTAAACTTGAGCAACTTGTCTCCTCAGTCCCCAGACGTTTGCAGACTGTTATAAAAAGAAGAGGGGATGCCACACAGTGGTAAACATGGCCTTGTCCCAACTTTTTTTGAGATGTGTTGATGCCATGAAATTTAAAATCAACTTATTTTTCCCTTAAAATGATACATTTTCTCAGTTTAAACATTTGATATGTCATCTATGTTGTATTCTGAATAAAATATTGAAATTTGAAACTTCCACATCATTGCATTCTGTTTTTATTCACAATTTGTACAGTGTCCCAACTTTTTGGAATCGTTTTTTATATGCTTATATATTTCATTATAGTTACGGCATGGAGCTTCTTGTCTGGTGAGTGACCGATAAAAGGTAAAGAAATAGTGTGTTTATGATTACAATATTATATTAAAATAATATGATAACAAATACGAGCTTGCAAGATCAAGCAGCATAATGAACAATGTAACAAGTCCTTGATAAATGAGGAGAAGTCATGGTCAGTTTAAGGTGGACTCAGGTCCTCTTAATTAACACTGCACTGGTGCGTATTTAAATAGAAATCAAACACACTGGCGCAACACGTGCTTCTCACAATAAATCACTTTCTTCAGTCGTTCAGCTTCTCTTAACAGCTTTGTTTGTGTGCCCGAGTCCACCAGTCTCTCTCTCTCTCTCTGTGGCCCATCAGCTGTCGGACTTCCACGCCAATCACTGCAATCAGACACAGGTGTTAGTTGCGTTGACCCAGGGTGCATCCGAAAACTTAAAATGCTGCCTTCGGAGGATGCATTCCAAGGTAATCAAGACACATCTGATTGCAATGTTCCCAGACAGCAACATAGTGTGGCCCAGATTCGGCCCACATCTGGTACATGTGGATTACACCCGGGCCAACACTATGTTGCTGTCTGGGTTAGCTTCACTTCCTGTCTTCTGAGATACCTTTATCTGATCGATTATTGAAGGCAGCATAGATGAATCCTTCACTGCCTTTGATATCCCACAATCCTATGCTTTCCATTCTTCGACAGTTGAGCTAAAGAAAATAAAGATGACATCTGAAAGTTGCGGTTTCTAGTCAGTTTGTGTGTAAATTTAGTTTTTTGACCAAAATTTTCCACTTCTGATGTCATTTCTAGCAAGAAATTACTACAGTAGTAATTAAATATTTGTTTAGTTATCACCAAAGTTTGCTCTGTTTTGCTGTAGATCATTAAACGACACAACAACGATGTTGTAGAAATGAAAAAGTTTTCCTTTGCGTTTTTCACATACAGATGACAACGTTGTCAAAACAATCCCCATCACACGGATACTTGAAAATGACTAAAAATGCTGCATTGTTGCCAAACCAGTAGTTGGCGATATCACATTGTAAAGAAACACTACGCGCCTATAGACTGAACACATAATACGCATGGGCATGAATGAAACAGTTAAAAAAAGGGTAAGGATATGTAAATTATGCTTTCACCCCTTTAGATCTGTTGCCAGATGCACGCATTTGTTGCAAGGTGAAAATGAAAAATTGGTTTGTGGCATAAAGGTTCAGTTGATTGGTCGCAGTATAATGATAACCTTTTTAGTATTGAGGGAATGTTTAAATGAGAATGGAAATGTTTTTCCTTTGCGTTTTTTGCATACAGGCGACAACGTTCAATCCATGAAAACAACTAAAAGCGCTGTATTATTCATGCCAGGCCAGTAGTTGGCGATGTCACTTTGTAAAGAAACACTACGCAACCTACTAAACACATGCACTTGACATCATCGTTTTCAAAACTTTGCATTTTTGTAGTTTACACAGAGATGATAATGGTATCGTTTTCAAAAATTTGCACTTTGAAACCCATTTCCAAAAGATTGCATTTTCAGGCCCCCAAAATGCTGTTGTCGTGTAAATGAACAGCCAAAACGCATACATTTTTTGTGTAAACACCCCAGGACTAGTCTTGTAGTGGGCACCGGGCCTTACCAATTTCAGGAAAATGGGAAAAAAGAAAAGATATTTTTATCCCTCATTTATGTATAACTGAATTAAGTTGATGTATTCAATTTATTTTCCCTTCTGTGCAGCAGAAAATGTGAAACGAATAGCACATCAACCCAAAACGCACAGCCTTCCAAAGCCTAAGCTCTTCCTCTGAACATGAAAGCCCTTCCAGAGAGTTTAGCCTACAATGAAGTTTTTGATGTAGTCCTTACCATCTGAAGTGTCCTTGAAGTAAAAGAAGGTAAGAAGAAAATAGGATCGAGATGTTTTCAGTATATGGGTATTCTGCATCCCTCTCAGACATTATATCAGCCGTGGAGTCACTGGACCAGTTTAACTCCTTCACAAGCTTCTATTATTTTCCTCAGATGAAATCTCAGCGAACAACGCTGCAGCAGTCTCCAACTGAGAGGCCTTTTTATTTATATATTTCTGGGTATAACTTATTTATTCTGCTTTTCATATTTCAGTGGTTTTCAAACTGACGCCTGTGTTTGCTTTCAAGCCCTTTGAAATGCTTGGATGTTTTTTTGAATGCTTCATCAGGACCAGGGTTGATCAAGTTTTACTGTGAGGACTTGCTTGGCTTTATTCAGACAGCAAAAGTATGTTTTATTTTATATTTATTGGTTTATCATATTCATATCAGTGACTATGGCCCAAGATGCTGGGATAGGCTCCAGCATCCGTGGTTTGGAGAATGGCTAGATGCATGAATCCTATTAGTTTATCTGTACAGTGGTGTGAAATGTTACAAAGTCTTTGTGTAACTTTTGGCTATAGGGTCACAATTTTATCATTAAGGGTGTGGATTCTGGAATCCACTGCCACTTCAGTATATTTTGAGTTATTTATAAGTTATTAATCAATATTTATCCTTCTAAATATTAAATGACTTCTTCAGTGTATGTTAAAGCATTTATTTTCCTTTTCATCTTCAGATATTAGAGAATATGATGCATATTGTCTATACCTCTCAGTGAGAGAAAAGTACAGTATGTTTTGGGAATCTTTCCTGTTTATAGTTAAAGCTCGGGCCAACTTCAACCTTGAAGAAGCTTTGAATCCTGTGTATGAGCACTAGTGTTCTGTGTGCAGGTCCTGTACTGGTACTGATGGACAACTGGCATTCTACTTTTCATGACCTAGAAGGTCACCATGTGCCTAAATCCAGGGTCCGAGCATCAGAAGCTTGATGGATGGAGATATGCTTCTGTCTATCAGTCCATGTGTGAAAAATTACAAATTTTGTTTGTTTTAGCCAATCAGAATCAGTTAACCTGAAGTAATGACATAGCTCAGGCGTGTCCAAAGTCGGTCCCGGAGGGCCACTGTCCTGCAGAGTTTAGCTCCAACTTGCCTCAATACACCTGCCTAGAAGTTTCTAGTATGCCTAGTTAGACCTTGATTAGATGGTTCAGGTGTGTTTAGTTGGGGTTGGAGCTAAACTTTGCAGGACACTGGCCCTCCAGGAGCAGGACTGGACACCCCTGACGTAGTTTGAAATAAGTGTTGTGGAAATGTGAATGTACACAGAGCGGCCTACGAACTCCCTGTGAGACTTGAAGCTGAATTCTGCTGATGAAACTGCAAACTATTCTTAGTAAAATTTTCTGACTCAGGGTCTTCATTCATCATACAGTATCTGGTCTTTGGGCCTTTAACTGTAAATTCCCCTACTTTTAAAATAAATCAAATAATAATAACAATTTTAAACAGTTATCTCTCATTTATTTGACATATTTTGGGCCAGTATTACAAAAACTCCATTATGTTCCTGTCGGTGTGAATGTAACAGCCTCCTCAAGGACAGTTAAACTGAAGGTTCAGCACATAAACAATATTTTAAGTTTAGATTGTGAAGTTTAGATGTAAAACTTGAATTTCTTATTCAAGTTTTATACATTCTGATGTTACTGTTAAAGTCTTGATAATGTACTACTGTTCAAAAGTTTGGGGTGGTGTATTTTTTTTATGTTAAAGTCCCTTATGGCACCCAAGGTTGATTTTATTTACCAAAAATAGTCAAACAGTAATATTGTAAAATATTATTACAACTTAAAATGTGTTTTATTGTAATATTTTTTTAAAAGGGTTTTAGTTTATTGCTTTGCAGCCATTTATCCAGACTTCAGTGTCACATGATCCTTCAGAAATCATTCCAATATGCTGATTTGCTGCTCAAGAAATATTTCTAATGATTATAAACGTTGTCCTGCTTCATATTGATGTAGAAACTGTATTACTTTTTTCAGGATTCTATCATGAATAAAAGGTCAAAGGAACATCATTTATTTATAATAGAAATCTTCTAAAACTTTATGAATGTCTTTAATGTCACTTTTGATCAATTTTATTTTAATGCCTCCTTGCAGAATAAAAGTATGCAGAATAAAGTAATTTCTTTTTTTCAAAAAATAATAATAATGATGATCCAAATGAGTCAAATCTGATGTGTCTGCAGTGTCAACACAGTCTTTGATCTTCCATTCATTTTCACACTTGCATTGTTGACACACATGCTTGATCTAGCCTCTCAAATTATTTTTATGTCCACGGTAATTAAAAATTCTCCCCTTTAAGACAGCTCATTTGTTTTGTACCCGGTCAGCAAAATGTGACGACACCTCCTTCGAGTGTTTACACAACCAGTGGATAATGAAGAAGCGAGATTTATGCTTTCTATTAAAGGCTAAAATAATCTCCTATGTAAGTCGATATAAAACGTGCAGGTGATGCAGGTTTACAGGAAGCCGTGTTGTCGCTCTATAAATACAGAGCCTGAGCTGACCTTGTATGAAGTCTACAGCGCTGAAGGGCCGAGACCAGCTCTGAGGACCAGCCTGGGTGTCTCTAGCTGTATCGACCTCTCCTCGGGCCCTTTGTGTGGATCACCTGAAACATAGCCAGCACTCCTGTGTCCCCGCAGGGGTTGTTTTTCAAAGACTTCTCAAGACCGATATGGACTTTCTTCCCCAGCATGCCACTAGCAGTCCATCTCCAATGTCGCCTTCAGTATCAACAAAGCAATTACTCTGAATGATTCCTCTTTGTGTCATTCAATACCTTTCCTGTACGACACTTTCAAATGTAGGATGTCAATTCATGAGGGAAAATTGGAAAAGCTGATCTGTGGCAATCAAAAAAAAGAAAAAGAAAAAAAAAGGCCTTTCTGCAAAATTTAATCTTGCTTTTAAAGTCAGAAACTGCATTCGCAAGCCATTTCACTTCTCTAATGTAGCAGGTTTGTGAGAGAAAGAAGATATCTAATACAGGACCGTCCTATACTGTAGGTTGTGGAACCCCCACAAGGAGGTGAGCATTCAGTGGTCTTAAAGGGTTAGTTCACCCAAAAATTCTGTCATTTATTACTCACCCTCATGCTGTTCCACACCAGTAAGACCTTCGTTGATCTTCAAAACACAAATTAAGATATTTTTGATGAAATCCGATGGCTCAGTGAGGCCTCAATTGACAACAAGATAATTAACACTTTTAGATGCCCAGAAAGCTACTAAAGACATATTTAAAACAGTTCATGTGACTACAGTGGTTCAACCTTAATGTTATGAAGCGACAAGAATACTTTTTGTGCGCCAAAAAAACAAAATAACGACTTTATTCAACAATATCTAGTGATGGCCGATTTCAAAACACTGCTTCATGAAGCTTCGAAGCTTTACGAATCTTTTGTTTTGATTCAGAGCGTGTATCAAACTGCCAGTCAGGTGAACCACTGATTCGAAACAAAAGATTCGTAAAGCTTCACTGAGATGCTTACCGTGTTCAACAAACTTTAAATGGCAGAAATAGCACTTTAACCTAAAATCGATCGGGGTTGTGTTGAATTCTCATGTAGGGGAGAGTGGGGTAAGATGAGCCAGTGGGTAAGTTGACCCACCCCCTGTATCTTGGCAACCGTACCATTTTATTGCCATGTGACCATATATTTTAGAACCACCCATCATTTCTGCCAGACTGTGAAAAGGAGAAGCACATGGGAAGAGTGGAAGTCGCTTATTTACTTTAAAAACTGTTTTTGGCTTGTCAAAGTAAAATTTGAACATAACAGATGTAATGGCTGTTTCATCAAAGCAAATTTGTCCAGGTCTAAAAATATTTCTGATGCATATTGGTGATTTAGCAACGTATAAAACCATGCAAGTCATTTAGCTAAATATTATTCTAAATTGGTAAGCTAGCTAGCTTTTCCTAAAATGGCAGCTATGGGGCAAAGTGAGCCAAATTCTGTGGGGTAAATTGAGCCAGCGTTTTAACTTACCCCACCATAATGCATTGAATTTAAGTTAAATCTGAAGTATAAACTGGTGTCATTTCAATGTAATATTACGCAACTGTTTTTTTTTTTTTTTTAAGTTTATTTGATAGGAACAGTGTACAAGTACACCAAATCCTTCTCTGATACGAACCAGATGATGTTTAATCATATATATCTTTCCACCTGTAGTCTCTAATGGCCTAACATGGTCAACATTGCAGAAAAACTATCATTTCAAGAACCTTTTGGCTAAAATGTTTATTAGTTTCAGTGACATTTATTCATTCTTATTTAGTTTTTATTTAATTTTACTCAACAAACTCTCTGTTTAGTCTGTTTATAAAAAAGTTACAACTTTGGTGTTTAACATATTGTTTCAGAAATGCAAACAATTAAACATACTGAAATTTCAACTTCATTTGGTTGGTTTTATGTTGTTTAAGTTAGCTTTAAAAAAAGAAATATGAATATTTGTAAAAGGAAATTTGATTATTAGTTTTTAAAAAAGGTACATTATCTTCAAAATTTCACATGGGTTTGATTCAGATTCAGTTAGATGGTCAGTTTACACCCACCTACTGACTCGGATCAACTTGCCCCTAACCTGGGGTAAATTGAGCCAGAGGAACACTTTTTTTTTTATAAGAAGCCATATTTTTAGAACCCTTTGTCATAGATGTATTCTGATCATTTAAAATGAAATTACTTTAAATACTTTCATTGTACTTCTGCCTCATTTCCCCTTATCTTGAGGACCACATACGTAAAAGTTGGCTCATCTTACCCCACTCTCCCCCCTAAACATGCGACGGACATATTTTAACGTTGCGCCGCATTTACAACGCCATGTCAAGTTCAAGTTAATGCGTTTTGTATGAACGGCATGTCACATTTCTTAAGACAAATCTGTGCAACGATGTGAAATTATTGGCAATAAGTCTGCTCAATTACCAAAACAAGATCTCCTCCCACACTTAAGTTATATTTTTTTAGGTGTTTTCCCTTACCTCCTGTTTTTCTGGTAACTTTTACACATAATATATGATGCACTATACATGTTTATAAAACATAGTTATTTATTGCCCTTGCATTAATAACTACAGTAGTTGTTTGTTTAATAATTTAAGAGATTAATTTAACTCACTAACTCAGTGATCCAGTTCAGTGAAGGGGAAGATTATCAATGAATAACGACTTTTGGTCTGTTTCATCACACAGAGCTATTGGCTTTAGAATAGTTGAAATATAGTACATCAATCATATGGGCTATACTTTTAAGATATTTTTAGGGTGCTTCTGCATTTTTATTTATATATTTTTTGAAGCCCTAGTTATCATTCATGTTCATTGCATTGAAAATAGTGGCCAGAATATTCTTCCCTATAGTGTTCCACAAAAGAAAGAAATGCATTACTTATTGTCACTGAACAAGCAAGTGTTTACAATTTCAGACAGAGACCTTTTTGTCAATATTTGTCACTATTCTGTCAGAGTTACTGCTGTAAAAACGTGAATTTGACATTAGCAAATTAACTGTTACAGGAAAAGTGCTAACCACTGTTTCTGGCAGCCACAAATTGGGTTATGAAGGCCTACAGTTATTTTATTGCTCAAAACACATAATTCACACGGATGCCTTTTGTTTTCAGCTCGATTGGAACAAATTGCTCCTGACTCTTTATAGCAAAACTATTGCAATATATCAGAATTGAGAATGCTGTTACACTGTTCCATAGTTCTCAATGAGACAACCAACCATGCAACCAGTTTCCTCCTTTTCTTTCCATATACTCTAAAACAACACATATAGTTCCTTGTTTTTAGCCCCCGTTATATCACAGAGCTGTGGAATTATGTATGAGGGTTTTGTAATTTCAGTTGTTAGCTCATGTGGTGCGTCTTTAGCATTTCGCTCATTGGAGTGTGGAGGTGGACAGAAAGTGTACAAGGCGTTTTAGGGGTGTGAATGTGAGATAATTAATCTCTCTCACCACAGGAATGTTTATAATGCAGACCCAGTCGCTGGTGCTCATTTACATCTGTGAATATCATCTGCACGGCCTCTTGCCAGAGTAGTGGACGCAGGATTTAGCTAATGCACTGGCATTATGACCATTGTTGCGTAATGGGTTGATGCATCATTCCAAGCAGAGCCGTCTGTGATCTCACCCGCAGTAATAGCTCTGTGAGAATGTATTTAACGCAGAACCGCAAGCACCGGTAAATGGTGTGGAATTGCTTCAATTTTTTGTAAAGCGCAATGGCTTATGAAAGTGACACAATCAGAGTATATGCATCCTTGTCAAGTACCTGTGAAGTGTCAAGTAAAGTAAGTAAACACGAAAATAAGAAATCAAATCAGGCAGTGTTGAGCACTCTTTGACAATGTGGGGGATGTTACTTTTAGTTAAAATGGTAACTGGTAATTCTGTCATTAAAGGATTAGTTCACTTTCAAATTAAAATTTCCTGATAATTTACTCACCCCCATGTCATCCAAGATGTTCATGTCTTTCTTTCTTCAGTTGAAAAGAAATTAAGGTTTTTGATGAAAACATTCCAGGATTATTCTCCTTATAGTGGACTTCAATGGAGCCCAAATGGTTGAAAGTCAAAATTACAGTTTCAGTGCATCTTCAAAGCGTTCTACACGATCCCAGACGAGGAATAAGGGTCTTATCTAGAGAAACCATCACTCATTTTCTAAAAAAAAAAGTTTTAACAATAAATGCTCATCTTGAACTAGCTCTCTTCTTCTTTTCTATTAGAATTCTGGCAGTGTAGACACTGCTAAGTGTATTACTGCCCTCCACAGGTCAAAGTTTGAACTAATTGTTATATACTTGCACTAGCATATTGTATATGGCAATTTAGTTCAAACTTTGACCTGTGGAGGGCAGTAATACACTTAGCAGTGTCTACACGGCTGGAATTCAAATAGAGAAGAAGAAGAAGAGAGATAGTTCAAGATGATCATTTATTGTTAAAACGTATACAAAATTGTATTTTATTTTTTAGAAAATGAGCGATGGTTTCTCTAGATAAGACCCTTATTTCTCATGTGGGATCGCTGTAAACTGTAATTTTGACCTTCAACCATTTGGGCTCCATTGAAGTCCACTATATGGAGAAAAATCCTGGAATGTTTTCATCAAAAACCTTAATTTCTTTTCGACTGAAGTAAGAAAGATATGAAGATTTTGGATGACATGGAGGTGAGTAAATTATCAGGAAATTTTCATTTGAAAGTGAACTAATCCTTTAAGTACTCACCCTCATGTTGTTTCAAACCCGTAAGACCTTCGTTCATCTTCGGAACACAAATTAAAATGTTTTTGATGAAATCCGAGAGGTTTTTGATCCCCAAAGGGAAAGCAATGTAATTACCACATTCAAGGTCCAGAAAAGTAGTAGAGACAGTAAAGACATTGTTAAAATAGTCCACGTGACCACAGTGGCTCAACCTTAATTTTATGAAGTGACGAGAATGCTGCCGAGAATGAATGAACCAGAGAGAGCAGGTTTGAACCACACAGTAGTTATTTCTGTTACAAATATTAAAGAAGTGCTGGGAAAAAGTTTAAAGTTAGGATATAAACTGATGTCTATAGCGATAAATATAGCAAAATAGAGCAAACCATGTTTTAAAACTAAAGTGGCGCTTCAAATAACGGTTGTATCAATTACATCTTACGCCACTAGGTGGCGCAAGTGACTGTTAAAAAATGTATTTGTCATTGAATCATTCATTCAAAAACATTGATTCATCCAGTAATGAAACAAGTATTTATTAATGAGTCATTGGATCATTCAAAACCATTTTTTTAAGTAATTCATTCAAATTAATTAAACCTTTTTTTTTTCTTTTTTTTTTTTTACAGCAATTAGAATCCAGCAATTAATATTATGTCAGAACCTCTAGTAAATTACATGCTATTTTGTTTAGTTGTAGCCTATATTCTATATTCGTGCAGCTCTACGCAGGAGCTGGCCAATGATGTTGTAAAAATGCTCATTGTTAATTAATACATAATACGCATGCGCATGACATCACCGTTTTCACAAATTTATTCAAGCCATTTTCAAAAGCTTGTGTTTTCAGGTCCCCCAAATGGCGTTGTTGTGAAAGTAAATGGTTTTTAGTTAAAAACTGTGTTGTTTAAATGGCCCCTTAAGGCAGGAACACATCAAGCCGACAGTCGGCAGTCAGGCAGTTTATATTCATCGGCCAACTAAGTTTTCTCATTGTGTTCCGTGCCGTCGGCTGAAGTTGGTCCTCATTGACTTTTTTTTCGGCCGATTCGACATGTTGAATCAGCGTCGGAGCTCGTCGGTCCTTCGGACCATCTGATCATTCTGATTGGCTGTTCAGCTACTGCCACCTGCTGGTACGGAAAGGCATTTCTTCTTGCGCAGGCGCAGAACGGACGTGCTACTTGGCCGTCGGCTATCTAACGTTAATTTGGTGTGTCAGGGCAACTTTGGACCGAGACACTGCCGACATGATCCAACCCCGCAGTCTGCTTTCGTCGCCACTAGTTCGTCGGCGTCAGCTTGGTGTGTTCCTGCCTTTAGGGTAATTTGAAAGGCAAATGTCATGATCAATAAAATACCTATAATATTTACACATATTTACATATATACAACAACTTCTATAGTGCTTGTGCACCTTAAATATGCCTCCTATTTCTCCCAACATGAAGAAAGAAGAGTCATGCTGATATGGCAAGACAGCATTTCACAAGAAATGTTGTCACTTTTTAATATCACAAGAATTTGTGACACATGGAATTAATAAATTAAATAAATAGAAAAAGAGCCCATGTTATTTATTTTAAAAAGTTGTAAAGTAACATGTTAAAAAACAGTACTCTGATCACCTAACACACCTTATGTGTAACATTTCACCCCCAGTTCTGCACTTTGAAATGAATACAACCAGACCTTCAGTTTAGTGTCTAGTTTAGTGATTGTCGCCAAGGCAGAGCCAGTGACAGAAAACATTCCCAACCTCATTCATCAAGCAGTTTTTTTGCTCAGAGCATCTCAAAATCCTCTCTCCTTTGCTGTCATAGAAATTTTCGAACTTACCACGGATGTTCCTGAGGGATTTTATCGTGCATTGACTACAAGAGAATGCAAATGGCATACACAGGCATGAATCTGGGACAAGATGGCCATGACCTGCCGAGGTCTCCTCTCTCTCTGAGCCGGGCGTCTGGGGATTCAGAATTCTCCACTGCTGAAGCTTAATTAGCCCAACTCTGTTGCCTGGAGAAGTGTTCAGCGCTTGACCTTTCCTAAAGGTAAGCGGCCGCTGCGTGTTCAACAGGCCACAGGAAAATGAGCAGCACCAAGGAGGTTTCTGACGAGTCCAACTAGGAGAGGAGGTGGAGATGAAGGCATTTGAGTCTTCGCCCAGACAGTGTCTCATCTACTTTGAGAAAGACATGTTGCCAAATGGAAGTTTTATCAGTATTCTCCTGGTAATCATTAAAGAGAGACTGTGCCAGATTTTGCATTCATCAGAAGTGGGTTTAAAAAAAAAAAAAAAAATTTAAGAAGATAGCTATGTTTAAATACAGCCTTAATAATATGACTGAAGGAAAAGTATTTGTGCAAGCAACTCAAAAATATCCCGTTGAGCTTGATCTAAGTGGAGTTTCAATCTGAATGAAATAATCAGTTAAAGGTGCCCTCGATTGAAAAATTGAATTTATCTTGGCATAGTCAAATAACAAGAGTTCAGTACATGGAAATGACATACAGTGAGTCTCAAACTCCATTGTTTCCTCCTTCTTATATAAATCTCATTTGTTTAAAAGACCTCTGAAGAACAGGCGAATCTCAACATAATTCCGACTGTTACGTAACAGTCGGGATCATTAAGTACACCCCCAATATTTGCATATGCCAGCTCATGTTCAAGGCATTAGACAAGGGCAGAACGTCTGGATGTGCACAGCTGAATCATCAGACAAGGTAAGCAAGCGAGAACAATAGCAAAAAATGGCAGATGGAGCAATAATAACTGACATGATCCATGATATCATGATATTTTTAGTGATATTTGTAAAATGTTTTTCTAAATGTTTCGTTAACATGTTGCTAATGTACTGTTAAATGTGGTTAAAGTTACCATCGTTTCTTACTGTATTCACGGAGACAAGAGAGCGTCGCTATTTTCATTTTTAAACACT
The DNA here is from genome assembly GCA_036281575.1 of Ancherythroculter nigrocauda. Taxonomy (NCBI): domain Eukaryota; kingdom Metazoa; phylum Chordata; class Actinopteri; order Cypriniformes; family Xenocyprididae; genus Ancherythroculter; species Ancherythroculter nigrocauda. The sequence goes on from VTFQ01000001.1 coordinate 35,208,302, forward strand.
TGCAGTCTGTATAATTCATAAACACAACTTCATTCTTTATAAATCTCTCCAACAGTGTAGCATTAGCCATTAGCCACGGAGCACTATCAAACTCATTCAGAATCAAATGTAAACAATATAACAGTATACAATACTCACATAATCCGACGCATGCATGCCGAACACTTTGTAAAGATCCATTTTGAGGGTTATATTAGCTGTGTAAACTTTATGCAGTTTAAGGCAAGCGCGAGCTCCGGGGGCGGGGAGCACAAGATTTAAAGGGGCCGCACAGCATAAATCGGCTCATATTTAATGATGCCCCAAAATAGGCAGTTAAAAAAATGAATTAAAAAAAATCTATGGGGTATTTTGAGCTGAAACTTCACAGACACATTCAGGGGACACCTTAGACTTATATTACATCTTTTAAAAAAACGTTTGATGGCACCTTTAAATAGAAGAATAGTTATCATGTAAACATTTGATTCCAATTTCCAATTTGTCATTGTAAAACTGACAAAAGCAGTGTTAATTAATAATAAAAAACACATAATCTCAATGTTAACACTTAATAAAACTTCAAAATTAATTATATCTGCATTATGTATTTTTACACTTTTATTCGTCAATGATACTATACATTTCGTATTATCATCAATGCTGGAAACAGTTGTGCTGCTGTGGAAACAGTGATATGTAGTTTATGTAGAAAACCGTGTATGCGTGGGCTTGTGCGTGTGTGGTTCTCATTGTCTTTTCTCTGCATGGATATGTCGAGACCTTGACTTCATCAAAGTAGCTAACTGTGTGTGCTGCGGCTCTAATAGCTCGCTCTTCATTAGTGTGGCACAGGAGATGTCAGGTTGAGTATGTCAAGCATAAGGAATCAGAGGAGCCGCTTCCAGGTCTCTCAATTACACACCCTCATCAGCCAATGTTACCAAACCACTTCTTTATGTCGTACAATTTCTATTTTAGGAAAAGGGTGCAGTGGTGCTGATGTCTGTTGTGAATTCAAAGCTGTTGTGTCCTGAAGCAGGAAGAGGTTTGCTCACGTGATCGTCCTATACATAATAAGTAATCCCTTGAAGGTTGGACATGCCTGTCATCCTATAAATCATCCATAGGCAAGTATTCCTCTCTGGCAGTGTGGCCAGGCACCGTTCTCATTATCCGGTGTGGGCTTGCCTCTCGGAGAAGAGCGGTGAGGTGAGATGCTTTGATAAAAATACTTCACAAAGTCGCCGTCACCATTAACGGCTCTCGCTCTCATGCGAATGTGATGAGGAGAGGGATGAGAAAAACACACTGTGGTTTTTGCACCAATAAAATTGATTTAAAGCAGTATCAAAACATGACAAGCTTTTTACAAGTGTCATGTACTTTTATGGAGAGGGAACCATTTTCCAGCTCTGTGCTTTGCTCATCAGTTTCACTGTGCACGCAGCAGAGCAGAGGTGATTACTTTAGAGAATTAGATTTAATCACTTAAAATGCTGAGGGAATCGTTCTTGAGCCATAACACTGCTCTGAGAGTTTGCTTTGTTTATTCCCCATTGGACTTCATTTAATGAGTTTTAATGTTATGTTCTATAACCATATATTATAAAAGCACTAACTTAAATATTCATTTTTACTTATAGATAAAAGCTGTTTTCTTATTTAAAAGCACTTCTAAGAAAATGGAGGAAAAAATTCTTATTCATTCAGCTCTGCACATTATAACAAAATAATGTATTCTGTATGAAAATGAAAAGAGGCTAAATTTGGCACTTTCAGTGAATACAGTTTTTTTGTAAGAAATTATGTTTTGAGAACTAGATCTGTTAAATGAACTATTATCTAACATGTTATTAACCTTTAAGTGTAACATAAAAAGCTATAAGCACATCACATGTCGCCCTTGGATTTTTGGCCTGTCACACTCAGATGATCTGACCTTCTTAAAGGTACTTTATGTACTTTTTTGATTGTACTACAGTATAAAAATACCAAAAGGAAACATGCTAAGGTTAAATACTTGTTTCTCTGAAAAACAATGCTACAGCCACTTATTCTAAATATGCATTCCAAGGCGTAATATTTGTTTTTGAAAACACAACGTATTGAAGCCATTGAAGCCAGTAAACGAACTGGGTCAGAGATTCTACCCAAACTAAAAATCCTTGGCATCCATTCAAAAAGCTCTATGACCAGAGGCATATTAAAAGGTGAATAAATCAACTCATCAACTTACAGTGTAAGGCTTGTCGCCTTCCATTGTCCATTGTTGCATGTTCTCAATCTGGCAACCCAAGTGAGCATTGAATCTAAGGGGAAGGGGAAACTCTCCAATATTTTGAATCAACTGCTATCTGTCAGTATTACATGCTGCATCTTTAACTCTATCCAACAGTCAAAATCATATAACATATATCATAATTTTGATTGAATCAGTGGAATTGATATTTTTGTCATGTTTTATTTAAAACACTAATTATTAGGGATGCAATGGTTCAAATTACTCACGGTTTGGTTTTTATCACGGTTTTAGGTACACTCAAAAAAATAACTCTTTGAACGAACATAAAAAAATCATGGAAAGGATTTCCACATGATTAAGTTGCTTTATTTCAGCATTATGCAATTCTGTTATTCCAATGTAATGTACTTACGTTGGGTCAACTTAATTTATTAAGGTTGATTCAACTTATTTACTATGGTTGGGCACAGCTTAATTTAATAGTGTCAGCCCAACTAATTTGCAATGTTTTGGAAAATAAATAAAAAGCAATAAATAAATAAATAAAAAATAAATTGTTTTCATATACATTGATTTTTACAATTAATTCTTCTCTTTTATATAACTTTTGTGATGTTCTGTGTTAGAAATCTAGATGTGATACTGGATTCATCCTAAATTGCCTTAACCAAAAACATTGTAAAGCCTAAATTGATCATTGGTATTAATGGTTTTATAATCAACATAGCCTTACAATGCTTTTGGGAAATGCAGCCCAGAGCACTACCACAGTGATTACTTTCTTATTAAAGTCATTTGAAAGTTTGTTAGCAGGTCCTCAACCCAAGCAAAAGTGCAACAATTCACCACAATTGTAACCCTAAAACTATTAATTAACAGAAACTTTTAAATACCAACATAATAGAACAGTAAACATTAAAAAGTCTTTCCATTTTCTCATCTCCCTAAAAACTGCTTAAAATAACACTTTATTTCAACATTTACCCTCCTAGTTCAGCCCCTTTGCAAAGCATGATGGGAAGTGAAAATCCTGTTTGATTGAGTCCTGGTTGGGTTTACTTGATTTAAACATGTTATTCCAATATGAAAACATCAAGCTAAGTCAAAGAGTAATCGTTTCAAGTCAATTTAACACGAATCAATCACATTTGAACCAGAAACCTGATACAATGGTGTTGAATCAAAATAAATTGTTTAAATAAACTGAACAGCATCAAAAAATCTTTTTTTTTTTGAGTGTACAGTGTTCAGGGAAAAAAATACTACTGTCAAATGAAAATAAGAACAAATAATCAAACTACAAGAAAAATCACAAATAAATACAGTAAAGCAAAGATACAAATAAAATAAACAGTGCTTTTTGGGGTTTTCAGGTATCTAACAGTAGTTTTCAGGTACAGAAATTAAATAAAGTGTCAAATGTAAAACAACATTGCATATAATCTTTGCTGTATAAATTAAATAAAGATTAATCATTAATTATTAAGTTACAAAAGCTATTCAGTCAAGAGCCATGAGTGATTTCCTTGTCTTTTGTTGTTTGATTAACATTAAAAAAATACATACAGCAGCAATATTAGGCTGCTGTCACTTTAAAACACAATGCATGGATCAGTACACTGATAATGAACACATGCGTTCTTTCTCAAGTGTTTATGTTTGCTAGGATAATCGCCAAGACGGGCATGTTGAGAGAATTTTTTTGTGTGAATTTGTCCGTTCAAGCACAAGACTTGAAAGACTTTCGCATGCAGAAAACTTCTTACAGCTTGTCAAAAAATAAATAATCTCATTTCATTACATTTAATTTATATTTAGCTTTATTTATTTTTTATTTTATATTTCATTTATGGGCAATTGTGCATTCAATTGATTGATTGATTGATTGATTGATTTAGTTATTTAGTTTTCAAATTCATGTAATATTACAAATAACAAAATCACATATCAAAGAGTTAAAAATCTGAAGCACTTTATTTGGGTCTTTTAAATTGCATTTTACCTGAATAAGTTATGAATGAATAAACAGCAATATTTGCATTTTTTTTTCCAATAATAGAGGTTCATAATCTTCATTTAGAATCAATACTCCAGTCTTCAGTGTCACACTATCCTTCAGAGATCATTCTAATATGATTTTTTATGCTCAAGAAACATTTATCAATTTTGAAAACAGTTAAGCTGCTTAATATTTTTGTGGAAAACTGTGATACTTTTTTTTTTTTTCGGGAATCACTGATGAAAGAACAGCTTTTTATTTTGAAGTAGAAGCCTTTTGTTATATTATAAATGTATTTACTGTCACTTTTCAATTTAATGTGTCCTTGATAAATAAAAGTAATATATGGTAGTGTAGATTTTAGGTTGTTATGCACCTCTTTTCACTGATCATTACCGAAATATTTTATTCATGGACATTTCCATTTCCGTGGCTTATTAAAGGACCCGAATAAAGTGCTTCATTTTGCCATTGAATCAGGTGGCATAAATCCACAGTCTTGTGGCCTAAATAAATGTGACCACGTTCAGTGCAAAAGCAGCTCATTTTTTCTCTAACAAGGATGAACTAATACTGCATGAAGACAGACATTTCTGGCATGCTGTTCATTAGGTGAGACAGTGTTGTGACACTCATGGCCCTCTGATGGCCTTTCTCGTTCTACATGCCAGTCTGAGCTCTAAATGCTGAAACCGCTGCAGGACACAAAACCGTCTCTGACTTGACAGCCGTGACAAGGGGTTGGCCTTATCAAATCAAGATGGAATGCTAATTGAGAGGCTTTTCACAGAAAACTTGTGGTGCTTTTGTGCAGACATTTGAAACAAACTATTTTGCTATATAGAAGATTGCATCTTTTATGTGTGATGCACAAAATCAGCCACAGCAAACCCTGCTTTCCCTCGGTACTCTCACTTTTGAACAGCTCTCAGCAGGTATTTCCGCCCATTGACATCTGTGGGATTTTGAGTATACTTTTGACTTGGGAGATGTTATTTTTTCTCCTTCTCTTCCTCATAGCAAGACAAAACGCTTTTCCACTCTAAATTAAATGAACAACCCAGGCAAATTCTGTATAGTTAGCTGTATAGGTATAGCATGTAGGTTGTGTGAACATATGAAGTGCAAACCTTTTTTTTTTTCCCATGAGGATTATTTTGCTGAATTGTAATGAATTTCAGCAGATGGATGATGACTCTTCAGCACCTCAAATTATGTCTCAAGTGTGGAGCAATATGGTTCCTTTTGCTCATTAGCACATCTATTTTTAATGTTTGTAATGGTGCAACATATTGTTGCAATGTTCCTCCTAACCCTTGAGTATAGTATATATCAGCATAAGATGTTAAGTATTTTTAGAGTTTAAACTGATCAATTACATCTACTTGATGATTAAGTTTTGTATCTTGAATATTTAAATTAACTAGTTTCCATTAAAGCACAGCATCTTATATTGTGCTGCAGCCTGCAGGTGTGAAAATGTTGACAATAAACAGCTGGAGCGCTAGCTTTTTTTCTCCCCACACATTTTTGCAACACGTTATGATATTTTGCCCATTTTCACTTACAAATCTGAGATTAGAAATGCTTATTACATGACAAGTTGTTTAAAGGTGTTATTTTTTTATTATTATTTAGAATAGCACACAATGCTCCCACTGCCTGACATGCCTTGAGAAATCACGCCTGTTTCTGTGACAACCGTATACTCATTAAACAGCCTTTTAGCCTTTATAACTAGCCAATCAGAAATGCTCTCTGCTAGGGAATGTTTTTGCACTTGTGCGTCTGAAACCGCATACTGTATAGTAGGTAGCACATTTGGTTTCGAAACTTGCTCGACAACCTTGTAAGTAAGTTCTATATAGTATGAATGTGTGTAATGAAATTCTTATGTACTACATCCACCATGTTGTCACTGTCATGTGACCTACAGCGCCAATTGTGTTGCTGGACAGCCATTCACAAATCCTCTCACGTGGCCTCATGGGATAGTAAAGTGTTCATCGTATGCACACTTTAGTCATCTGGATACTTTTCGCTTAATGTTTTGTGAATACCATGAATTCGGACACTACTCTTTCACACACTGTTTTTTGCCTACTATATAGCATGGAAGTAGGCATATTTGGATGCAGGGTTTTGGTTGGCTGCAATGTTCCCTCTGCGCACCAGCATGGTCAGTGTTAAAGTTAATGAGATAATTAAGCAATTAATAAGGCTGTGACTGAAGTCAGTTGTAGTTCTCGTGTTTCTCTTTTCTTCAGTGATTCTGCTTGTTAACAGCAGGTGTTCATCACTAATGCACAATCATCACTTAATTAATTGCTTAATTATCTCCTTAACTTTAACTCTGCTTCAGTGTTATTTTAACACTAAATCGCACTCTGACAGCCGAAGTGATGTCTAGCACTCATTGAAGTATATGCGCGAGACATCACTTCCGCTGTCAGAGCGCGATCAGACCTCACTAAACGAGTGCTGAACGCAGTTGGACATAGTGGTGTTTTAGAGGTAAAAATGATATAAATACTGTTCGGTTTCTCGCACAAACCGATCGTTTCGTGTCTTAGGACATCAATGTGTCGTCACCAGCCGCAGGGTTTACTTTGGATTTGTCCATGCATGTTTTTCCGACTCTTATTGATCCAAGTTCCCATCCACTCGCATTATTTGACTGACAGACGGCAATGGTTGGAGTTAAAAATCATCATTTGTGTTCTACTGAAGAAACAAAGTCACCTACATCTTGGATGCCCTGGGGGTAAGCAGATAAACATCAAATTTTCATTTTTGGGTGAACTATCCCTTTAAGCCCTTTTTTTTTTTTTTTAAATTCGTCTGATCCTTATATGCTAACATTTGGTTTGGGTAACAAGCAGCAATACAGGGGTGTATGAGACAGCCTGCACTAGGCGAGGGTTTCCTTCTCTGCAGATAACCTCTGTCTGTATTTGAATGGCCTTCTTGCAAGAATAAAAGCAACAAAAGACATTTCCTGAGTGATTGTTTCATTACATTCTCACCACTAATGGAATAAAGAATTTTTCCACACCATGCACTTCTGATATCACATCCGTGCAGAAAAAAAAAAAAAAGAAAAAAAAAATGCTGCACAGAAGCCAGGTGCAAAAAAGAGTGGGGAAATCTGTTTGATTGCTCTCTAGTGGGTAAGAAACAATTGTAGTATTTGGATCTGTTGTGTAAAGTTAGAACTGGTAAATGCAGTTTACAGGTTTCATAGAAAGAGAATATTTCAATGCTGCTGGAGTACTTCAGTGGTTTTGGTCAGTGTTGGTGAAAGTTACTTTTAAATGTAATGCATTACAATATTGCGTTACTCCCTAAAAAAGTAACTGATTGCACTACTTGGTTACTTTAAATTAAAGTAATGCATTACATTACTTTTGCATTACTTTTCTTACCTGTGTTAGGCTTGCTTGTTTTTTTAACAACCCAAAAAAGTTATATTTTTGTAAATATAAAGGTCCTTTTACACTAAAATTGAAATGAATAAGCCTCAGGCCGAAGAAAATGCATATTTACACCTGTACAGTAGAGGGCGCTGCTCAGACAAACCTTTCAGCTGTGCTGCCATTCTGGATTGAAGAAAAATAAAATGCAGGAGAAGAAAGTTCAACATTCCTACTCCAGGGATAAAAACAAATAATGAAACAATGTGATGTTTAATTAAATTGATATTGATTAAATTGATTCAGTTGAATTGGTTAATCGAAGGCCAATAGCAAAGACATTGGGTAATAAAGTGTGATTACATACATGAAGTAGCCTATATTTGTGTTATTTAATTATTGCAGGTTTGTGAGTTTGCATTTAACTGTTTTTATTCATTTTGAGGAATACTGTTCTGTGCAAGTGAGATGAGTAAATGTATGTTCACATTTAGTCTAGAACTACAATAAGCATCATGTTCACAGCGCACACAACACCTCCACACTTACTCCCGATTTCTCTCAACATGGGGACAGGACAGTCAATAATGGGAAAACAAAGTAACTTGCATTACTTATTTGAAAAATTGTTGTGAATTTAAAAGTAATGCATTACTTTTCTAGTTACTTGAAAAAAAGTAATCTGATTACATAATCCACATTACTTGTAATGCGTTACCCCCACCACAAATGCAAAGACATGAGATGATTTAAAGAAGAGCGGCTTGATGAAGTAGTGGAAATAATGGATGAATTATGCACTGCAATAACAAAACTCTGACACATTTATACGGAAGAGGATTAGGGCCAAGCAATAATAAAAAAATAAAACCATCTCGAGATTAAAGTTGTTAAATTCAGAGAAAAAACTCGTTAAATTTCGAGAAAAAAGTCGAAATAAAATGTTGAGAATAAACTTGTTAAATTACGAGAAAAAACTTGTTAAATTTCGAGGAAAAGGTCGAGATAAAATGTTGAGAATAAACTCATTAAATTACGAGAAAAAACTCATTAAATTTCGAGAAAAAAGTCGAGATAAAATGTTGAGAATAAAGTCATTAAATTACGAGAAAAAAATCTTTAAATTTCAAGAAAAAAAGTCGAGATAAAATGTTGAGAATAAACTCGTTAAATTTTGAGAAAAAAGTCGTTAGATTATGAGAACAAATTTGTTAAATTATGAGAAAAAAAGTCAAACAAATTTGTTCTCATAATTTAATGACTTTTTTCTCGTAATTTAATGACTTTATTCTCAACATTTTATCTCGACTTTTTTTTCTCGAAATTTAACGACTTTTTTTCTCATAATTTAACGAATTTGTTCTCATAATCTAACGACTTTTTTCTCGTAATTTAACGAGTTTATTCTCAACATTTTATTTCGACTTTTTTCTCGAAATTTAACAACTTCTCGAGATGGTTTTATTTTTTTATTATTGCTTGGCCCTAATCCTCTTCCGTACATTTACAATTACACAACCACAGGTGTACCGTACAAATGCAAAATACCTCAGTTAAATACTCCAACTAGGTTGTGTGTGCGTGTGCGCGTGTGTGTTTCAGGGGTGTTTAGATGACTATAAAATGTTTCCTGAAATTATTTTCTAGCCTATTTAAAGTTTAAATGCTTTAATTTGCTTTCATATTATTATAGGACTATATCCTGAATTAACTGCTTGTTTTCAGAGCTATGATTTAATAGCCCTAAGTTACATCAGGGGTCAAATAAAATAGAAATAGCACTTTAATGTTGCAACTGGATGATGTAAGCACTTTTTGTGTGCACGGTATGCTGTACAGACCTAGTATAAGGGATGTTTTTGCTCATGTGGTTGAACTATCCACCCAATAGAGAGAGAGGTTCTGCTCAGCAAGAAAACAAATTAAGGGAGCATTACTTGGCTGATGTGTCATTATGGATATGGTTAGAAAAATTGCAAAAGTCAGTAAAATGGCTGAAATTGCATATACCTTTAACATCCAGCACTAGCTACACATCTGAATTTAAATCTCAATGAAATTAATCTTAATTATCATTGTTATTGCTAAAATATGGATTCTTGAGTGCTAGTTGAGATGCATCAGTCACAGCATCTCTAGATATTACTGTGTGCATCAGCCATTGAAAACTCCATATTGGCTGACCATTAAGTGAGATGCTTTTATATGCCATTTAAAATCACAAGAATAACACCCTAATGTACTTTCACACTCTCCAACCATCTCTGACAGGCAGACAAGACATACCTGACTTTGTTGACATTACTTATTAAGGCCGGGGTACAAGATGCTTCTGAAAAGCTCAAAGTTCATGACATTTTCAGCTCTGTCTGTTTATTTCTCGGTATTTACTTTGAAGGTTAAACTGGCCTCTACCAGTAATTGCACTGTTTCCTCCTTCATGATCATAGCAAATCAATGGTAGACCTTTTCAGAGCACACAGATGTGTTTTAAAGGACTAATGCTTGATTTATCACTCTGACAGATAGACTGAGGCCCTGCTTCAAACAAAATGCTGCAAATATTGCATTCATAATAAAGGACATCACTGCACATAAAAGATGAAAGATAAAAGTCCATTAGATGAGTAAACCTACAATATTTGTCTTATTTATGGATTTTAACCAAAGCCTTGTACCATTTTTTTAAAATGAGGAGACAAGTTTGGAGATATGTTTGTTAGGAGCATTTTGTTTTGTAAATGAGGCACAGTGTAATGGAAAAAAAAACTTTTGTTGAAAGATGAAAGATCTGACCGCAGCTGTATCACAAACCACAAGTAAATGATTTTATATGGACAAGGTTTTCAAAACACGTGCAATAGCGAGTGGGTGCTGATACTGTTTCCTACGCAATGACGTTAGCCAATCATAACAGTGATGGTTTACTGACAAGCCTTAAAGTAGCTGCTGATTATTTCAGACAGAGGTCCGAATGAAGGTTGAAAATATTTTTTTCCGCACATATAGACCTATTTTTATTTTGTGCAAAAAACTTTATAACATTATAAGTGAACCTAAAGGAACAATGAAAAAATCCACATCATGACCCCTTTAACTTGTTGAACAAGTTTCCATTGATCTTAAGAACTTGAATTAACTTCTCATACTGCAATGAGGATGAAAGTGAATGTGGTTCTTTAGGATGTGTTTAATTTGTTTTTCTGTGTTACATTTTGTGAGATAAACGTAATGACACACCTCAGCAGTCACTGTATGCTTTACGGGTTTCTATTTCATATCAAGATGATTGACTTGGTTTAGTGTTTTAAACAGTAACAGGAGGGCAATGAATGAAACCAATGCTGTGCATATCAAACACTGTGACACTGAACAAGAGCTTCTCACTTATTCTGTTCGTTTAATGACCTTGCACGAGTTCTAAATGTATTAAAGCATTTCATGTCAAAGGCAAAGTCTCTTGAGCTACAGTACATACATCTTTGTTTTTTGCCCCGTATTTTATCTTTTTAATATATTAAGAGCACTGGGTCTTAATTAGTTTGAGGTGTTCTGTTTCATTTCATCCTGCAAACCGATTCAAATGGATAGTTCTGCCAAAAATGACAATTTTGTCATCACAAAATTTTGTCATCATTTACTCACCCTCCAAACCGGTTTAAACTGTACCACCTTTCAAAAAATTGTGGTCAGTAAGATTATTTATTTATTTATTTTTTTTATGTTTTTGAAAGAAGTCTCTTATGCCTGCCAAGGCTGCATTTATTTGATCGCACAGTAATACAGTAAAAACAGTAATATTGTGAAATATTATTATGGTTTAAAAGAACTGTTGTCTATTTTAATATATTTTAAAATCTAGTTTATTCCTGTGATGGCAAAGCAAAATTTTCAGCATCATTACTCTAGTATTCAGTGTCACATGATCCTTCAGAAATCATTAAAATATGCTGAGTTGCTGCTTAAGAAACATATTTCTTTAAAAACAAAAAAAAACTTACTGACAAAAAAACATTTAAACAGTAGTGCATATATAATAAACTGGAGCTTTCAAGCTTTAAAACGGGTGTAAAAACACCATAAAAGTATTATAAAAGCTGTCCATATGACTTTATGAAAATGAGTAAACAGCAACCAGCACATTCTTCTAAATATCTTCTTTTATGCTCCACAGAAGAAAGAAAGTCATACAGGTTTGGAACAATGTTAGGGTGAGTAAATGATGACCGAATTTAAATTTTTGGATGAACAATCCTTTGAAGACATACTCGTCATCAGAAGAGCAAGGTTGGTTTCACCAAGGTCCTCCTCCTCAGTCCCATCTGAAGTCATGACCCACCATTTCATAAAATTTCACATTAAATGGCCTATAAAATTCTCTAAGCTGCTCAATGACTTCCTGGTCAATCTGAACATGAGTTCTGCCCTTGGACTTGCCCAGGCAGCGGGGCTGGCTGCTGCTTTCCGGCTTCTTCAGGCACGGGAAACCTTTTGTTCGGTTGAAGTAGAAGTGCTTGTCTGTGATGATGCGTTTGAGCCCCAGGAAGTCCTGCACCCGGCCCAGCTCTCCGGCCGGATCCGTGATGAGCCGCTCCCCGCTGACGAAATGAATCTGTGACAGACGGAAGTATTGCAGCCAGTTCTCCAGGTGTAGGATGTACATGCCTATGCGGATGGCGTTCCAGGAGGTGTCCACGATGCCTTGACTCCTGTTCTTGAATGCTAGTTCCTCAAAAGAGGGGATGTCGGGCTTCTTTGACAGGGTCTGTGTGTAGTCGGAGATCGCCCTCGTGACCGGGTTTCGCACTACAACAATCAGCTTTGTTTCACGAGACATGTTCGAGATGCGTCGCGGTGCCTCCCGTGTCACAAAGTAACTCGGTGTTTTCTCCATGGTGATTTGGCTGTCCAAAGTCCGTGGCATAAGGCCCCTGTGAAAACAGAAATATTAATCAAAATGAATGGAATAGCATGGGTAAGGTTCACTTCAGCCACCTACACTAATATTGGTAAATATGAGCAAAACAATAATAAAAAAAGTATTACAATTCAGCATGGAACTCTCTACTAATGTCCCTACAGACATGAATGATACATCAAATTGTTGGGGTGTGCTATTGCTTTTCCAAGCAGTCTGGCAAACAATAAAATAAGGGGGGAAAATCTATAGACATACATTGAAGGATGAACCTCTCTTTTGACCTGAGTAAGCAAGCATATTGCAACCACAGTCACATTTCCTCAGAACATGTTCAAATGTATTAAATTTATTTGGTGAAACTACAACACTGCTATTTTCCTTTACAGCCTTGTGAGGAAATAGTGAGATAGCTTGTGTAATGTGGTCACCACTCAGATTAGTGTAGACTCCAGCATGACAAATAGGAATTCAGTTACAGAAAGTGACAAAATAATCAGAGCTCCCACATGAGGTTTTAATACTCGCAGCCAGTATTTCCAGTCTCTTATCTCCTGGGTGAGTGTGATGCTGAAGGGTATGGGGAAATTATCAAATCTCAGGCACATCCTTTACTCCTGCTCATAAATCACCATCACCTGCATTACAGATGCACAATAGAGAGAAAGGCTTTGGCAAATCTGGGACATGCGAAATAGGTCATTATTTTCACAAGTTTCTTCATGAAACCATCGAGTCCAACTTTAGAGTTGTTCTGAATTGAACTGATGAACTACATAAGGTGATATCCACTCGGTCACAGCTTTGTTGTTGTAGCAGATAGCTGGCTGCCCTGTCAACCTCTTTGAAGGAGTGAGCGTATTAATATTGCCGTAAGCAAGTTTTATGGAATGACACGCAGAAAACTTCCCTCTTACCTAACAGATATCAGGTGTCTTGAAAAATCACACTCATTTCTGCGATAGCCCTATAGGCAGAAAAACTGCTATCTGAATGCAGGATGTTACTGTTTAGCGAGACAAAATGCTCTGAAGTGCCAAGTCATTTTTAGTGCTAACATGTCTATACATGGATTTTTCGAAAGAGGGGACAGTATAATTCAGTGGTGCAAGATAGCAAAATGGCTAATATTGGTAATAGCACCTTTAAGTAGGAATGAAATGGGAATTGACCCTATATATTTTATAAATGGATGTTATTGATCTTGATGTGAACGATTCATCGATGTACATTTTAAAAAAATGAGTCCAGAAATTTTAATTAAAATATCCAGTAAAATGACAGCCTTCTCTCTGCTGAGGTATGCCGGATGGTATGCCATTTTGTCCACTTAAACTCAAACCTTTCTCCAATCATTTTGTCCACTTAAACCCGCCCTTTCTCTAAATATTTTGTCCTCTTAAACCCATCCCATTCTCCAATCTTTCTCAAATATTTTGTCCTCTTAAACCCACCTCTTTCTACAATCATTTTGTCCGCTTAATCCCGCCCCATTCTACAATCATTTTGTCCTCTTAAACCCGCCTCTTTCTCAATCATTTTTTCCGCTTAAACCCGCCTCTTTCTCAATCATTTTGTCCTCTTAAACCCGCCTCTTTCACAATCATTTTGTCCTCTTAAACCCACCTCTTTCACAATCATTTTGTCCTCTTAAACCCACCTCTTTCTACAATCATTTTGTCCGCTTAATCCCGCCCCATTCTACAATCATTTTGTCCTCTTAAACCCGCCTCTTCTCAATCATTTTTTCCGCTTAAACCGCTCTTTCTCAATCATTTTGTCCTCTTAAACCCGCCTCTTCTCAATCATTTTGTCCTCTTAAACCCCTTTCACATCATTTTGTCCTCTTAAACCCACCTCTTTCACAATCATTTTGTCCTCTTAAACCCGCCTCTTTCTCCAATCATTTTGTCCGCTTAAACCCGTCTTTTTCTCCAATCATTTTGTCCTCTTAAACATCCCATTCTCCAATCATTTTGTCCTTTAAACCCGCCTCTTTCACAATCATTTGTCCTCTTAAACCCCCCTCTTTCTCCAATCATTTTGTCCGCTTAAACCCACCCCATTCTACAATCATTTTGTCCGCTTAAACCCGTCTTTTTCTCCAATCATTTTGTCCTCTTAAACCCATCCCATTCTCCAATCATTTTGTCCTCTTAAACCCGCCTCTTTCACAATCATTTTGTCCTCTTAAACCCGCCTCTTTCTCCAATCATTTTGTCCGCTTAAACCCACCCCATTCTACAATCATTTTGTCCGCTTAAACCCGTCTTTTTCTCCAATCATTTTGTCCTCTTAAACCCATCCCATTCTCCAATCATTTTGGCCTCTTAAACCCATCCCATTATTCAATCATTTTGTCCGCTTAAACCCATCCCATTATTCAATCATTTTGTCCGCTTAAACCCATCCCATTCTCCAATCATTTTGTCCTCTTAAACCCATCCCATTATTCAATCATTTTGTCCGCTTAAACCCACCTCTTTCTCAATCATTTTGTCTACTTAAACCCACCCTTTCTCCAAACATTTTGTCCTCTTAAACCCATCCCATTCTCCAATAATTTTGTCCGCTTAAACCCGCCCTTTCTCCAAACATTTTGTCCTCTTAAACCCATCCCATTCCAATCATTTTGTCCGCTTAAACCCGCCTTTCTCAATCATTTTGTCCTCTTAAACCACCTCTTCTCAATCATTTTGTCCACTTAAACCCACCCTTTCTCCAAACATTTTGTCCTCTTAAACCCATCCCAATCTCCAATCATTTTGTCCGCTTAAACCCATCCCATTATTCAATCATTTTGTCCTCTTAAACCCATCCCATTATTCAATCATTTTGTCCGCTTAAACCCATCCCATTATTCAATCATTTTGTCCTCTTAAACCCATCCCATTATTCAATCATTTTGTCCTCTTAAACCCATCCCATTATTCAATCATTTTGTCCGCTTAAACCCATCCCATTATTCAATCATTTTGTCCGCTTAAACCCATCCCATTATTCAATCATTTTGGCCTCTTAAACCCATCCCATTATTCAATCATTTTGTCCGCTTAAACCCATCCCATTATTCAATCATTTTGTCCGCTTAAACCCATCCCATTCTCCAATCATTTTGTCCGCTTAAACCCATCCCATTATTCAATCATTTTGTCCTCTTAAACCCATCCCATTATTCAATTATTTTGGCCTCTTAAACCCATCCCATTATTCAATCATTTGTCGCTTAAACCATCCCATTATTCAATCATTTTGTCCGCTTAAACCCATCCCATTCTCCAATCATTTTGTCTCTTAAACCATCCCATTATTCAATCATTTTGTCTGCTTAAACCGCCCTTTCTCCAATTATTTTGTCCTCTTAAACCCACCTCTTTCTCAATCATTTTGTCTACTTAAACCCACCCTTTCTAAAAACATTTTGTCCTCTTAAACCCATCCCATTCTCCAATAATTTTGTCCGCTTAAACCCGCCCTTTCTCCAAACATTTTGTCCTCTTAAACCCATCCCATTCTCCAATCATTTTGTCCGCTTAAACCCGCCCTTTCTCCAATCATTTTGTCCTCTTAAACCCACCTCTTTCTCAATCATTTTGTCTACTTAAACCCACCCTTTCTCCAAACATTTTGTCCTCTTAAACCATCCATCTCCAATAATTTTGTCCGCTTAAACCGCCCTTTCTCCAAACATTTGTCCTCTTAAACCCATCCCATTCTCCAATCATTTTGTCGCTTAAACCGCCCTTTCTCCAATCATTTTGTCCTCTTAAACCCACCTCTTTCTCAATCATTTTGTCCACTTAAACCCCCATTCTCCAAACATTTGTCCTCTTAAACCCATCCCATTCTCCAATCATTTTGTCCGCTTAAACCCGCCCTTTCTCCAATCATTTTGTCCTCTTAAACCCACCTCTTTCTCAATCATTTTGTCCACTTAAACCCACCCTTTCTCCAAACATTTTGTCCTCTTAAACCCATCCCATTCTCCAATCATTTTGTCCGCTTAAACCCATCCCATTATTCAATCATTTTGTCCTCTTAAACCCATCCCATTATTCAATCATTTTGTCTGCTTAAACCCATCCCATTATTCAATCATTTTGTCCTCTTAAACCCATCCCATTATTCAATCATTTTGGCCTCTTAAACCCATCCCATATTCAATCATTTTGTCCGTAAACCCATCCCATTATTCAATCATTTTGTCCGCTTAAACCCATCCCATTCTCCAATCATTTTGTCCGCTTAAACCCATCCCATTATTCAATCATTTTGTCCGCTTAAACCCATCCCATTATTCAATTATTTTGGCCTCTTAAACCCATCCCATTATTCAATCATTTTGTCCGCTTAAACCCATCCCATTATTCAATCATTTTGTCCGCTTAAACCCATCCCATTCTCCAATCATTTTGTCCTCTTAAACCCATCCCATTATTCAATCATTTTGTCCGCTTAAACCCGCCCTTTCTCCAATTATTTTGTCCTCTTAAACCCACCTCTTTCTCAATCATTTTGTCTACTTAAACCCACCCTTTCTCCAAACATTTTGTCCTCTTAAACCCATCCCATTCTCCAATAATTTTGTCCGCTTAAACCCGCCCTTTCTCCAAACATTTTGTCCTCTTAAACCCATCCCATTCTCCAATCATTTTGTCCGCTTAAACCCGCCCTTTCTCCAATCATTTTGTCTTCTTAAACCCACCTCTTTCTCAATCATTTTGTCCACTTAAACCCACCCTTTCTCCAAACATTTTGTCCTCTTAAACCCATCCCATTCTCCAATCATTTTGTCCGCTTAAACCCACCCTTTCTCCAAACATTTTGTCCACTTAAACCCACCCTTTCTCCAAACATTTTGTCCTCTTAAACCCATCCATTCTCCAATCATTTTGTCCGCTTAAACCCGCCTTTCTCAAACATTTTGTCCTCTTAAAACCCATCCCATTCTCCAATCATTTTGTCCTCTTAAACCGCCTTTCTCCAATCATTTGTCCTCTTAAACCCGCCCATTCTACAATCATTTGTCCTCTTAAACCCATCCCATTCTCCAATCATTTTGTCCGCTTAAACCCGCCCTTTCTCAATCATTTTGTCCTCTTAAACCCGCCTCTTTCTCCAATCATTTTGTCCTCTTAAACCCGTCTCTTTCTCCAATCATTTTGTCCTCTTAAACCCGCCCTTTCTCAATCATTTTGTCCTCTTAAACCCGCCTCTTTCTCCAATCATTTTGTCCTCTTAAATCCACCTTTTTCTCAATCATTTTGTCCTCTTAAATCCGCCTTTTTCTCAATCATTTTGTCCTCTTAAACCCGCCTCTTTCTCAATCATTTTGTCCTCTTAAACCCGCCCTTTCTCAATCATTTTGTCCTCTTAAACCCGCCTCTTTCTCCAATCATTTTGTCCTCTTAAATCACCTTTTCTCAATCATTTTGTCCTTAAATCCCCTTTTTCTCAATCATTTTGTCCTCTTAAACCCGCCTTTCTCAATCATTTTTCCGCTTAAACCCGCTCTTCTCAATCATTTTGTCCTCTTAAACCCGCCTCTTTCTCAATCATTTTGTCCTCTTAAACCCGCCTCTTTCTCAATCATTTTGTCCTCTTAAACCCGCCCTTTCTCAATCATTTTGTCCTCTTAAACCCGCCTCTTTCTCAAATCATTTTGTCCTCTTAAATCCGCCTCTTTCTCAATCATTTTGTCCTCTTAAATCCGCCTTTTTCTCAATCATTTTGTCCTCTTAAACCCGCCTCTTTCTCAATCATTTTGTCCTCTTAAACCCGCCTCTTTCTCAATCATTTTGTCCTCTTAAACCGCCTCTTTCTCAATCATTTTGTCCTCTTAAACCCGCCCTTTCTCAATCATTTTGTCCTCTTAAATCCGCCTTTTTCTCAATCATTTTGTCCTCTTAAACCCGCCTCTTTCTCAATCATTTTGTCCTCTTAAACCCGCCTCTTTCTCAATCATTTTGTCCTCTTAAACCCGTCTCTTTCTCCAATCATTTTGTCCTCTTAAACCCACCCTTTCTCCAAATATTTTGTCCTCTTAAACCCATCCCATTCTCCAATCATTTTGTCCTCTTAATCCCGCCCTTTCTCCAATTATTTTGTCCACTTAAACCCACCCTTTCTCCAATCATTTTGTCCGCTTAAACCCGCCCTTTCTCCAAACATTTTGTCCTCTTAAACCCATCCCATTCTCCAAATAATTTTGTCCGCTTAAACCTGCCCTTTCTCCAATCATTTTGTCCTCTTAAACCCACCTCTTTCTCAATCATTTTGTCCACTTAAACCCACCCTTTCTCCAAACATTTTGTCCTCTTAAACCCATCCCATTCTCCAATAATTTTGTCCGCTTAAACCCGCCCTTTCTCCAAACATTTTGTCCTCTTAAACCCATCCCATTCTCCAATCATTTTGTCCTCTTAAACCCACCCCTTTCTCAATCATTTTGTCCTCTTAAACCCGCCCTTTCTCCAATAATTTTGTCCTCTTAAACCCGCCCCATTCTACAATCATTTTGTCCTCTTAAACCCGCCTCTTTCTCAATCATTTTGTCCTCTTAAACCCGCCTCTTTCTACAATCATTTTGTCCGCTTAAACCCATCTCTTTCTACAATCATTTTGTCCGCTTAAACCTGCCCCATTCTACAATCATTTTGTCCGCTTAAACCCGTCTCTTTCTACAATCATTTTGTCCGCTTAAACCTGCCCCATTCTACAATCATTTTGTCCGCTTAAACCCATCTCTTTCTACAATCATTTTGTCCTCTTAAACCCGCCCCATTCTACAATCATTTTGTCCTCTTAAACCCGCCTCTTTCTCAATCATTTTGTCCTCTTAAACCCGCCCTTTCTCCAATAATTTTGTCCTCTTAAACCCGCCCCATTCTACAATCATTTTGTCCTCTTAAACCCGCCTCTTTCTCAATCATTTTGTCCTCTTAAACCCGCCTCTTTCTACAATCATTTTGTCCGCTTAAACCCATCTCTTTCTACAATCATTTTGTCCGCTTAAACCTGCCCCATTCTACAATCATTTTGTCCGCTTAAACCCTCTTTCTACAATCATTTTGTCGCTTAAACCCCCCATTCTACAATCATTTTGTCCGCTTAAACCCGTCTCTTTCTACAATCATTTTGTCCTCTTAAACCCGCCCCATTCTACAATCATTTTGTCCTCTTAAACCCGCCTCTTTCTCAATCATTTTGTCCGCTTAAACCCGCCCCATTCTACAATCATTTTGTCCGCTTAAACCCGTCTCTTTCTCCAATCATTTTGTCCGCTTAAACCTGCCCTTTCTCCAAACATTTTGTCCTCTTAAACCCATCCCATTCTCCAATCATTTTGTCGACTTAAACCCACCCTTTCCCTAAATATTTTGTCCTCTTAAACCCATCCCATTCTCCAATCATTTTGTCCTCTTAAACCCATCCCATTATTCAATCATTTTGTCCGCTTAAACCCGCCCTTTCTCCAATTATTTTGTACACTTAAACCCACCTCTTTCTCAATCATTTTGTCCACTTAAACCCACCCTTTCTCCAAACATTTTGTCCTCTTAAACCCATCCCATTCTCCAATCATTTTGTCCGCTTAAACCCGCCCTTTCTCCAAACATTTTGTCCTCTTAAACCCATCCCATTCTCCAAACATTTTGTCCGCTTAAACCCACCCTTTCTCCAAACATTTTGTCCTCTTAAACCCATCCCATTCTCCAATCATTTTGTCCGCTTAAACCCACCCTTTCTCCAAACATTTTGTCCTCTTAAACCCATCCCATTCTCCAATCATTTTGTCCTCTTAAACCCGCCCTTTCTCCAATCATTTTGTCCTCTTAAACCCGCCCTTTCTCCAATCATTTTGTCCTCTTAAACCCGCCCTTTCTCCAATCATCTTGTCCTCTTAAACCCACCCTTTCTCCAACCATTTTGTCCCCTTAAACCCGCCCTTTCTCCAATCATTTTGTCCCCTTAAACCTGCCCTTTCTCCAATCATTTTGTCCTCTTAAACCCACCCTTTCTCCAATCATTTTAGGTGTGTTCAACATTGGCTGTGGCTGGATGCAACCAGCCATCATCGGTGAGAGTTGCCATGTTGAGTCGGGGCGGAGATGAAAACGGAGACGTGAAGTCAGACACTTTCTGCTTCCCGTAGTGATGCCTGTGCTTCATTTGCATACTTTATCACAGCTTAAGTGAAATAAAAGCAATATTTGTCAAATACACAGATGTTTCAGAGGCATTTCATTCAGCACTTTATGTATTGCTTAATACTCCATCTGTTTGTACAAGCATTAATAAAGTTTAACATAAGCATATACTATTTAAATACCAAAAAGTTGGGTCTACGTTTTTATCAGTTGGGGTCTACGTTTTTATCAGTTTTATTGATAAACATGACACAATTCCTGTCACAATATAACATTGAGACTACATGAAAGAGCTTTTACTGTTAAAAAATACAGATTTGTGAGCATTAGTAGAACTGAAGAATAAACATGAAATAAACACGAAACACACGTGATTGTTGTCATGTGTTGAATACTGACAATCATGAAACAGCTGTCATCATCAGAGCTCGAGCAGCCGCTCTGGAGAAGCTGCGCTGGCTGACTCAGCCGACTACTCTCGAATCACTCTCGTGGTACTTTGATGCCATGTTTCACAGTCATGTGCTATTGGCGCTGTCTCAAGTTGGACAGAATTTTTAATCTGCATGCACTGCTTCAAGACAGCCGCCGATCGGTCTGCACAGCGTTGCATGAAGTCGAACAAGCCTAAGGTCCACTTGAACTCACCCATTTCTCCAATCATTTTGTCCACTTAAACCTGCCCCTTCCTCCAATCATTTTGGTTGCTTAAACTCACCCTTTTCTGCAATCATTTTGTCAGCTTTTTTATCATTTTGTCACCCTTTCATACAATCAGCTGATTCTGTCACATTGCGACTAAAAAAAATAAATAAAAACCTGTATATTTTGACAGCTTGAGGCTGACACTGGATGCGACAAAACGACTGTTGCAAATCCATTTGTTTTTCGTGTCAGAAGTAGCACGAGCGCTTGAAGTCCGTCAGAAATAGAACAGAGCATCGGCCTGTTGTCTGGATTTTGTTGTGTTGCATCACATCTAGTGTAGACACCATCACTGATTATAATGGTTTTTATTTGCTTTTGTCGCGTTGCACCGCTTGCGTCTGGTGTGCATGGTGTAAAGGTCCAACCCTCTCAATTTCACAAGAAAATGTAACTTTTTTTACATTGTGGCAGTTTGATGTAAATTTGTATAATGGGATTTGTACAGAAATGTATGATTTTTAGAAAAAAAAAAAAAGTAAACATGAAGTTCTAAATATAATCATCACTGGGATGTAAACAGATTGTATGAAAACGTCTCAGGTTACTTGTGTAACCCTGGTTCCCTGAATAAAGGAACGAGACGCTACGTCATATGACGTTATGGGAACCCATAACGTCATATGACGTAGCGTCGACAGTTCCCATGAAAGGGAACTTGATATCGAATGATATCGTAAGAACTGACAGGAATTAGCCAGCTATTTGCCAAAATGTAAAATAGTTACAGATTGTCATGAGATTGTGTTGAAATGCCCTAATGAAATATTTTTTCACTCATATTTACACAAATATGTTGGATCTGTGTCATAGCAATTAATGCACAATGAGACATGGTGCTTGTTTTAATACTTTGAGATATGAGCTCAAACCTGGATTTCCCAATTCTGTTCCTTTGTTTTATCAGCATAATTTCCTGTCCTTTCTCCCTCACTGAATCAATTTGGCAAATAGGCTAAATAAATAATAACATATATAAACGAAACATATGCTGTATGTTATATTTAACACACAAGCTCCCTGCTAATGTACTTTGCTATATGTGACCCTGGACCACAAAACGAGTCATTAGGGTCAATTGTGATTTATACATAATCTGAGCTTTCCATTGATGTTCGGTTTGTTAGGATAGGACAATATTTGGCAGAGATACAACTATTTGAATATCTGGAATCTCAGGGTGCAAAAAAATCTAAATATTGAGAAAATTGCCTTTAAAGTTGTCCAAATGAAGTCCTTAGCAATGCATATTACTTACAAAAGGTAGGAAATTTACAAAATAACTTCATGAAACATGATCTTTACTTAATATCCTAATGATTTTTGGCATAAAAGAAAAATCAATCATTTTGACCCATACAATGTATTGTTGGCTATTGCTACAAATATACCCGTGCTACTTATGACTGGTTTTGTGGTCCAGGGTCACAAATGATTGATCAAGTAAACTTGTAAGATATCAGCATTAATTGATATTGAGATTTTTGCTACATTTACAAATCCTTTATATTTTTCCCTGAGACTGTATTAAACCAGAGCTATAAATGAACTTTTTATGTGATTACATCAGCATTCATCCATTAAATTGAGAATTACAGCTATAAGACAGGATTAGTGAGGGTTTAAGAATTTAAATCTTAATGAAAGTCTGTAATAAAGATGAAAATTTTATTGACCGTCTTATTGTATGGAACACAGGGGTCAGAGAATAACCTCGAGTTTCCACCAGCTTCAGACTCATCCGCGATTCATAATGGGCTATCCTAAAGCAGGAGCTGCTATACTTTACCACCATAGTCCTGAAAATATTGATCCATTTAGCTTGATTTATAAATGGTGCACTGCTGTCCAGGGTGTCTCTGTTAGCCTTAGAGGTTCAGGGCCAGAGGCAGCCATTAATCTTGCATACTGTGCAATGGAGCTTCACCCGCTAAACAACTTTATTGTGTGTCTGAATGCATAGCACCAATCACACCCTGACGCAATGCATACTTCAGTTACACAATCAAACGTGTATTTCTTTCCAGACATCCATCAAAAATGCACTCACAAAAAAAAAAAAAAAAAAAAAAAATTTCTGAATCTGTCATATTGAAGTTGTAACACCAGCCTTCATTCTCCTTGCAAATTATAATATTTCATGCATCAATAAGGAAGAATTTATGCTTTATTCAACTGAAATGAAGGGCACTATAATTTTCCTCGCTGAATGAAAATTATTATGTGAATATTTTTGTGAAATTATTATTAAATTGCACGGAAAAGGCATTTCTTTCAAATTGCGTGTCCAAGATTTCGGTCCAAGCTGTAAATTTATTTTGTTTTTGCGCATTTGCCTACCTCTGTACTTGTAGTTTCTTTAATTAATTGCGTTTGCAAGAATCAAAAGATGCCATGAATTTGCCATTCTGCCTGTTATCACATCACTGATGTGTCTCTCATCTGCTGTCTTGAGACAGGGGCTGGCAGGTGCTCTGTTGCTTGCATAAGAGTCTGGTCTTTTAGAAGAAAATTAATTTAGTGAGAAGAGTGAAAGCTAAGTTAGCTGAAAGCTGGAACAGAGAGGTGCTAATTGCAAAGTGGTGCACAAAAGTGTACTGTTGGGTCCACTGAAGAATAGCCAGTGAAGTAGCCATAAGTGGAAGAAGTTCTTGGCACTTTGTAAAACATTTTCTGAAAGCTTTGATTTTTGTGGCTAATGCAGAAATAAAACTAGATGATAACAAGAAATAAATGTAAAACTGAATTAAAGTAAAGTTCTGTTAGAGCTTCCCTTAATTTTCACTATTTAAGAAGATCGAAATGAAACCTCTAGAAAGCTGCTTGTTAGTATTTTTATTTATCTCAATGGCAGTTACTCGGCTGGTGCAGGACTACCCGGAAGTATGTGATTTGAAATCTGCCATCATTCCTGGTCACTTGAACTGTTTTTGAGCCTTTCACCTACACCTAAAATACTATGTGACTGATTATTCACAGGAAAATGATTATGCTGATTGGTTGATGTAAGAACAAGCCTTTATAGTGAATATCCTGAGCAGTAACAAAAAAGATGGTGGAGAGGAAAAAAATTATGCCGGGTTCAGACTACATGATATCCATTTGACGTAGGATCTCGTGATGATTCGTAAACAACAATGGCAGTCGGGACGCAAAAATCAATTGTTTCATCTCGTATAGTGTGTCATAGTGGACGACAGTTGACGCCGCGTCTGCGACACTTCGCAACAGTTTATGTTTAATGTTTTTTGGTCCTCACATCTATGACGTTGACCAGTAGGAGAACAGAAGCTCTTCCGTACACAGCTTTCAAACATGGCAAAACGAAAGAGAGACAATGGTATTGGTGCTGCTAGTTGGAATTATGCAATAGAGAAAAGGTTCATGGAACTATGGCAACAATACTCTTGCTTTTTTGATGTTTCCTTGAGGGATTACCATGACAGAGTGAAAAGAGATAAATGCTGGCGAACGACAGTGGAGATGATTCAGCATCCCGATGAGTACTAGAATTAGCATTAAGCTAACATGCCACTTCGGTAGCCTGTTTGTTTACATTCTTGTTTCCGGAAGTCAGTTGCTAGTTCCGCCTTCTCGATGTCATCACACGCATGGTTAAAGACGGCAAGTGATGACAACATGTAGTCTGACATGTTTCTTGTCCATGACATGACAAGGAATTCAAAATTGCATAATCTGACACAGTGACTATCATAGCAGACAAAAATATTGTGTAGTCTGAACCTGGCATTACACTGTTAAGAGCCCTCAACAATAACAATGATAAATCTACTATACTATAATGAAATGTTAGCTATATACACTAATGAGCCAAAACATTATGACCAGTCACAGGTCAAGTGATATTGTTGATCATCTCCTAACAAGGCCACATATTATGGCCTAGGTAGATTAAATCGTAAGCAAACAATCAGCTCTTATAATCAATGTGTTGGATAAAGGAGAAATGGGCAGGAATAAAGATCTGAGTGACTTTGAAAAGGGCCAAGTGGTTACGGCAACGCAACTGGCTCAGAGTATCTCTGAATGCTGCATGTTGCAAAGTCACAAGGCGGCACTGTTGCACGTTCTACAAGCTCGCGCAACAGCGCTTCAGGCTGCTTCAAAGTGATTCTCAATCAATGAAAAGCGCAGATTTATGCCAAGCGATTGCTAATGAACTCAAGTTGATGAATTATTACAATGTCTACTTTATGACCTTTATATAAAATGTTTTAGACGATTGTAAGAATCTGAAGGATCAGCCTGCAATAGTGTAGACATTTCAAAATAAGAGTCTCATTGTATTTCGGGATTGTTTATAATTAAACATCACACGCTAAGTTTTGTCTTTTTCTTTTGGGCATTATTGGTATTTTTGGTTACACAATAAATTGTATTTAATTTGATTTCCATTTAATTCATAGTAAATTATTGTAGTCTCCCCCACAGGAATAAAAGACTAAGAACATTATTTGACACAAATATTATTCATTATATAAATTTTACCAGTAAAATCTGTGTCCCATTCACTGAGAGAGACACTATATCACAGCAAGAAGAACATAGGAAAAGGAGAACCATTTAAATGCTGTAATTTTGCATAATTTACAATGCATAATAATGCATAATATTAGTATGTAATTAAATGTAATGTATGCTATGTAATTCAAATTAATTTCAATAAATAAATATTCTGTTAAAAATCACACATTATTTGTTTGTCACATGTAGCAGACCATTTTTGTGCCGTGGGTAATAGGAGGATTTTTCACGCGGCTACCACCGCAAGTATATTTCAAACCTGTGGGAAGCACAGGTTATATATATGCGACAAAGTTACTACGCTTTCAGTGGTGGGAAACATGCTAATCAGTCATTAACCAACTTTTTTTTTTTTTTTTTATTCTATTTAGCATAAGAATAGAAAGACAATCTGAATGTAAATTGTTTACATAGAGTTTTGAAATTGCCAAGACCCTGTAATAGGGAAGATTTTAATAGCAACAGCAAGCATGCCAAAAATGTAAACATTTTAATCACTGGCATAATTCCTCTGCAATTACATAATTAATACGCTTATCATGGTGCAGCAAAAGAAACATTTTTATCTTTTCCCATTGAATTAACTTTGAAGTCAGTCTCTTGCATTTAATTCCTAATTGAATTTCTATCATAAACAAGTAAGACATAAAACAATTACAGCCAGTATGAAACTGAGCGTTCCTAGGGGAACTTTTCCATCGTAACATTTACTCCAGCTATATTTCCAAGCCTTGCATTTATTAGATCACTGTATCTGTAGACACAGGTCTACATAATGGAGGATATCCTGTTGTCTGGTATCACCGGCTTTCAGTTTTAATGCAGATTGACATTCTAATTCATCAGGGGGTTAAGTCACTACTTGCTGCCAACAGATCCACCACCTCAGAGAAATGAGAAATGGCATCAGGCAAAGGTCTGATATTACATCTGAAACTTACAGTGCTGTTAATTGTCTGCCAGAGCACAATGTATTCCTGTTGTCTTTTCTGCTGAAGATAAGTTTTCAGAGAGCCAGGCAGCTCTTATGATATGTCTGGGATCTGCTGACAAGGTCGTGAGAGCTCTGGAGAACAAGCTCTGTGAATTGCATCAGCTAGTGTCATACTAATACCACCAACCTAAAGTTATCCTCTCAAATTAAAAGTCTCCTGCAGGCCTTTTGTCAGCCCAGGCATCTCTATTCTTGGGCCACATTGTGAGCTGGACTATGAATGCAAAAAACACAACATCAGACAAAACAAAAAAAACAAAACAAAACAAAACAAAACAAAAAAATCTGAGTGCATGCCGTGCTAAGTGCAAACCAATGTGCCGTTCCTACTGAGGTCATTGATTCTGATTAAAAATGGCTTCTGGCCAACCTGCATGCCGAGATGGCTTTTTTTCTGTGCCGCACCTTTGTGTTTCACACATTGCAGTATGTTTGTCTAATAGATGACAGTGCATATTTGCAATAAAGGGACACTGAATGCAGTGACGCTGAAGTCCTTCTAGAAATGATCTAATCTCATTCTACTCAAGGCCAATTTAAGGATTTCAGTCCTTGACAATGAGATGATGTGGCTTTGACAACTTTTGTAAATAAATTAATATTGCATCTGTGATTTCACACAGATGCAATATTCAGAGAGTGTTCAGATGAGAGCTACTGTACAAACGAAGCGTGTCTGTGACAGCGAAGTGCCAACATGATCTAGTATTCATACGTAAAATGTGGTTCTATGTTATACATTGTAATGGAATGTTGTGATCTGCATACAGTAGTTTTCCACTATCACATTTTTACATTGTTCAAAAGTGGTTATTTTTTTTTTAGGATTTTTTAGGACCAAGTGCAAATAGCCTGTCTTGTTGGCAGAGGCTATTTTACTGAGCCCCTAAAGGGACAGGGAAAAATTAGGGATGGGGGAAAAAGCATTTTTCAAAGCTTTTGCGTTCTCTCGCAAAACATTTGCGTTCCCTCGCCAAACGTTGTGTTCCCTCGCAAAGATATTTGCGTCCCCTCGCAAATCTTTTGAGTTCTCTCGCAAAGATGTTTGCGTCCGCTCGCAAATCTTTTGAGTTCTCTCGCAATGATGTTTGCGTCCGCTCGCAAATCTTTTGAGTTCTCTCGCAAAGATGTTTGCGTCCGCTCGCAAATCTTTTGAGTTCTCTCGCAAAACATTTGCGTTCCCTCGCCAAACGTTGTGTTCCCTCGCAAAGATATTTGCGTCCCCTCGCAAATCTTTTGAGTTCTCTCGCAAAGATGTTTGCGTCCGCTCGCAAATCTTTTGAGTTCTCTCGCAAAGATGTTTGCGTCCGCTCGCAAATCTTTGAGTTCTCTCGCAAAGATGTTTGCGTCCGCTCGCAAATCTTTTGAGTTCTCTCGCAATGATGTTTGCGTCCGCTCGCAAATCTTTTGAGTTCTCTCGCAAAGATGTTTGCGTCCCCTCGCAAATCTTTTGAGTTCTCTCGCAAAGATGTTTGCGTCCGCTCGCAAATCTTTTGAGTTCTCTCGCAAAGATGTTTGCGTCCCCTCGCAAATCTTTTGAGTTCTCTCGCAAAGATGTTTGCGTCCCCTCGCAAATCTTTTGAGTTCTCTCGCAAAGATGTTTGCGTCCCCTCGCAAATCTTTTGAGTTCTCTCGCAAAGATGTTTGCGTCCGCTCGCAAATCTTTTGAGTTCTCTCGCAAAGATGTTTGCGTCCGCTCGCAAATCTTTTGAGTTCTCTCGCAATGATGTTTGCGTCCGCTCGCAAATCTTTTGAGTTCTCTCGCAAAGATGTTTGCGTCCCCTCGCAAATCTTTTGAGTTCTCTCGCAAAGATGTTTGCGTCCCCTCGCAAATCTTTTGAGTTCTCTCGCAAAGATGTTTGCGTCCGCTCGCAAATCTTTTGAGTTCTCTCGCAAAGATGTTTGCGTCCCCTCGCAAATCTTTTGAGTTCTCTCGCAAAGATGTTTGCGTCCGCTCGCAAATCTTTTGAGTTCTCTCGCAAAGATGTTTGCGTCCCCTCGCAAATCTTTTGAGTTCTCTCGCAAAGATGTTTGCGTCCCCTCGCAAATCTTTTGAGTTCTCTCGCAAAGATGTTTGCGTCCGCTCGCAAATCTTTTGAGTTCTCTCGCAAAGATGTTTGCGTCCGCTCGCAAATCTTTTGAGTTCTCTCGCAATGATGTTTGCGTCCGCTCGCAAATCTTTTGAGTTCTCTCGCAAAGATGTTTGCGTCCGCTCGCAAATCTTTTGAGTTCTCTCGCAAAGATGTTTGCGTCCCCTCGCAAATCTTTTGAGTTCTCTCGCAAAGATGTTTGCGTCCCCTCGCAAATCTTTGAGTTCTCTAGCAAAGATGTTTGCGTCCCCTCGCAAATCTTTTGAGTTCTCTCGCAAAGATGTTTGCGTCCGCTCGCAAATCTTTTGAGTTCTCTCGCAATGATGTTTGCGTCCGCTCGCAAATCTTTTGAGTTCTCTCGCAAAGATGTTTGCGTCCGCTCGCAAATCTTTTGAGTTCTCTCGCAAAGATGTTTGCGTCCGCTCGCAAATCTTTTGAGTTCTCTCGCAATGATGTTTGCGTCCGCTCGCAAATCTTTTGAGTTCTCTCGCAAAGATGTTTGCGTCCACTCGCAAATCTTTTGAGTTCTCTCGCAAAGATGTTTGCGTCCCCTCGCAAATCTTTTGAGTTCTCTCGCAAAGATGTTTGCGTCCCCTCGCAAATCTTTTGAGTTCTCTCGCAAAGATGTTTGCGTCCCCTCGCAAATCTTTTGAGTTCTCTCGCAAAGATGTTTGCGTCCCCTCGCAAATCTTTTGAGTTCTCTCGCAAAGATGTTTGCGTCCGCTCGCAAATCTTTTGAGTTCTCTCGCAAAGATGTTTGCGTCCGCTCGCAAATCTTTTGAGTTCTCTCGCAATGATGTTTGCGTCCGCTCGCAAATCTTTTGAGTTCTCTCGCAAAGATGTTTGCGTCCCCTCGCAAATCTTTTGAGTTCTCTCGCAATGATGTTTGCGTCCGCTCGCAAATCTTTTGAGTTCTCTCGCAAAGATGTTTGCGTCCGCTCGCAAATCTTTTGAGTTCTCTCGCAAAGATGTTTGCGTCCGCTCGCAAATCTTTTGAGTTCTCTCGCAATGATGTTTGCGTCCGCTCGCAAATCTTTTGAGTTCTCTCGCAAAGATGTTTGCGTCCCCTCGCAAATCTTTTGAGTTCTCTCGCAAAGATGTTTGCGTCCCCTCGCAAATCTTTTGAGTTCTCTCGCAAAGATGTTTGCGTCCCCTCGCAAATCTTTTGAGTTCTCTCGCAAAGATGTTTGCGTCCCCTCGCAAATCTTTTGAGTTCTCTCGCAAAGATGTTTGCGTCCGCTCGCAAATCTTTTGAGTTCTCTCGCAAAGATGTTTGCGTCCGCTCGCAAATCTTTTGAGTTCTCTCGCAATGATGTTTGCGTCCGCTCGCAAATCTTTTGAGTTCTCTCGCAAAGATGTTTGCGTCCCCTCGCAAATCTTTTGAGTTCTCTCGCAATGATGTTTGCGTCCGCTCGCAAATCTTTTGAGTTCTCTCGCAAAGATGTTTGCGTCCGCTCGCAAATCTTTTGAGTTCTCTCGCAAAGATGTTTGCGTCCGCTCGCAAATCTTTTGAGTTCTCTCGCAATGATGTTTGCGTCCGCTCGCAAATCTTTTGAGTTCTCTCGCAAAGATGTTTGCGTCCGCTCGCAAATCTTTTGAGTTCTCTCGCAAAGATGTTTGCGTCCCCTCGCAAATCTTTTGAGTTCTCTCGCAAAGATGTTTGCGTCCCCTCGCAAATCTTTTGAGTTCTCTCGCAAAGATGTTTGCGTCCCCTCGCAAATCTTTTGAGTTCTCTCGCAAAGATGTTTGCGTCCCCTCGCAAATCTTTTGAGTTCTCTCGCAAAGATGTTTGCGTCCGCTCGCAAATCTTTTGAGTTCTCTCGCAAAGATGTTTGCGTCCGCTCGCAAATCTTTTGAGTTCTCTCGCAATGATGTTTGGGTCCGCTCGCAAATCTTTTGAGTTCTCTCGCAATGATGTTTGCGTCCGCTCGCAAATCTTTTGAGTTCTCTCGCAAAGATGTTTGCGTCCCCTCGCAAATCTTTTGAGTTCTCTCGCAAAGATGTTTGCGTCCCCTCGCAAATCTTTTGAGTTCTCTCGCAAAGATGTTTGCGTCCGCTCGCAAATCTTTTGAGTTCTCTCGCAAAGATGTTTGCGTCCCCTCGCAAATCTTTTGAGTTCTCTCGCAAAGATGTTTGCGTCCGCTCGCAAATCTTTTGAGTTCTCTCGCAAAGATGTTTGCGTCCCCTCGCAAATCTTTTGAGTTCTCTCGCAAAGATGTTTGCGTCCCCTCGCAAATCTTTTGAGTTCTCTCGCAAAGATGTTTGCGTCCGCTCGCAAATCTTTTGAGTTCTCTCGCAAAGATGTTTGCGTCCGCTCGCAAATCTTTTGAGTTCTCTCGCAATGATGTTTGCGTCCGCTCGCAAATCTTTTGAGTTCTCTCGCAAAGATGTTTGCGTCCGCTCGCAAATCTTTTGAGTTCTCTCGCAAAGATGTTTGCGTCCCCTCGCAAATCTTTTGAGTTCTCTCGCAAAGATGTTTGCGTCCCCTCGCAAATCTTTTGAGTTCTCTAGCAAAGATGTTTGCGTCCCCTCGCAAATCTTTTGAGTTCTCTCGCAAAGATGTTTGCGTCCGCTCGCAAATCTTTTGAGTTCTCTCGCAAAGATGTTTGCGTCCCCTCGCAAATCTTTTGAGTTCTCTCGCAAAGATGTTTGCGTCCGCTCGCAAATCTTTTGAGTTCTCTCGCAAAGATGTTTGCGTCCGCTCGCAAATCTTTTGAGTTCTCTCGCAAAGATGTTTGCGTCCCCTCGAAAATCTTTTGAGTTCTCTCGCAATGATGTTTGCGTCCCCTCGCAAATCTTTTGAGTTCTCTCGCAAAGATGTTTGCGTCCCCTCACAAATCTTTTGAGTTCTCTCGCAAAGATAATTGCATTCTCTAGCAAAGATATTTGCATCCCCTTCCCCTCGCAAAGATATTTGCGTCCCCTCGCAAATCTTTTGAGTTCTCTTGCAAAGATATTCGTGTTCTCTCGCAAAGACATCTGCGTTCTCTCGCAAAGACATTTGCGTGCGCTCAAACTTTTGCGTTCTCATTTTTTCCAAACTAAGTATAACTAGTAGGAGAGCTTTAATTTGTGAACTGAATTTGGTGACAGTACAGTGTGTTACAGTGAAGTTCTATATTCTATATTTTTCTTAATAGAAAATCATAAAAATTATGCAAAAGCACATTTTTCCAATCTAAGTGTTGTAGTTTTGAGGAATATTAGGTTGTATCTCGTTTTTGAGTTATTGATCCAGGGAATTTGAATCTGTGAATATGTTACTAACTTTACCGAACTTATTCAGTACAGGTGTCTTTTACTTACGTCAAAACCGTGCCTTGAATTGAGCACGGAACATATTTCTTTATACTTAAGTCTAAGTTTAAAATAAAACTCTATTAACTGCTCCTTTGTTCACTTACAGAGCTATCTGAACCATTGTCAGAGGGAAATTAAACAGGAAGTGTTTGTCCGAACTCACAACAGGTTTTGCGAGAGAACGCAAACGTTTGTGAGAGCAGGCAAATGTCCTTGCTAGGAACGCAAATATCTTTGCGAGAGAACGCAAAGTTTCTCGGGGGAATGCAAAAGCTTTGAACTTTTTTTTCCCTCCCATCCCAATTTTGTTCCACCACCGTGTCCCTTTAGGGGCTCCGTACTATTTACGCTAACTCCGCCCACCATTATCTGATTTAGCCAGACAAAATGACTAAAGAAATCTTGTTGACAGAACCAGTGGCATGGCGAGCAAGGTGGGTGGCATCAGCTTTTGATGCGACTGACCTGAGTTCGAATCCGCCTCTTACCAAACTAATTTTTTTACCAAACTCAATATGTCTATATTGGCTGGTGAGGCAGTACTCCATACCAAACACTGTCACCTATAAACGGGTCCACAGCTGAATAGATGTATAGAGCATATTTTTCGTACAAGCTCTCTGATAATACTTAATGGAACAAATGTTAATGCATTTTAATGACTGGAAAGTGAAATAACCTCAGCTACTGTAGCCAATGTTGTCAGAGATCATATAAATAGGGTCTAGCAACTCCTATGAATCTACTACAAACATTGCTCTCTTTAATCTGCCTTTCTTTGTCTCTTTCTGTAATAGTTTGACTCTAGATTGCCTGTTTAGGTTATCTATGAAAGATCTGACTTTGACTGACTTTGCAGTGCCCTAATATATATATATAAAAAAAAGTTCTCATTATACACTGTTCTGATGCAACCTCATGTGTATTTTTCTAAAAGTTCTGACAGACTGGGGAATGCAGCGCAGCTACAGCAAAGCCATCTCTGCACTTTGATTGCTACAAGTCACAGTGTTTTATAGTGTATTCTTTTAATTTTGCATTCCTGAACCTTCACTTTAAATGGGAACTTGTAAGTCCAGCATTTTGATACTTAGAAATGTACCAACGTCTGATGAAAAGGTCAGTTTTGGATGTTCAGTCGATATGAAGTACTAAACGCCCTCCTGATGCCGTTTGAGCAGTGCTGGGAATAAAGTCTGTTTTCCCCTACCGTGTGCTTGAAGCTTTCATGCACTTAAGCACATCTGACCTGTCTAACAATCCTGTACATATAAAATCCCAGGATTAAATGTCTGAAGCTATTTGTGATTCAGGGTAGATTTTAGTCCATTTATGTGTGACGGCGTGCTGAGGTTTGTTTTCAGCTTATTCTTTCAAACATGCTGTCCGCTCCCTCTACTGAACCCACCATAGACATCTAATGACTCAATCCATGGGTATTAAGCTTAACCTGGGCATATTTAAATAATGCATGCTCAGACGCTTTCCAATATTGCATTAGCTGAAGTCTTGCTTAAACCTACATATGTGATTATTAACTGGCCAGTTATGCTGCCATTTCTGTCTAATTAATCTAAGCCTCATTGTGCTAATTAAAGTGCTTAATGGTGGGACAGAGGATTGGACCATCATATTCGTGCTAGTGCTGATCTCATCTCATTGGTATTTCAAATGAAAAGCATCAATCACCATGACAAAGCTGCGGGGATATACGCTCACAGCGTTTTAGACAGCGAGCCTCATTTCCTGTCTGAGTTCAAATGCTTGTCATTGCTGACACTCTTAATGAGCCCAGCCCCGTTAACAATATCCTGTTCCTGAGTCTTCATAGGGATCGGGCCAACTACCTCTCTTATAAGGAAACAAGACATTTGTCAGAAATGTCAAACTGTTTTATGAATCTTTTGGCTTTCTAGGACAATCCATGTGGCTTTAGTGGCTTATGGTCAAATAAAATATCAGTTTGTTTCTTACGGCACTTTTTCAGCATTTTATTGCATAAATATTGTCAACAGAGCATTTGCATGGTATCCAACATGTTAAGCACAAAAGTTGTTGGAAACATTTAGAAGTGGGTAGAGCATTAGTCTCGCATAGCCAGACTTTTGACTACGACATAAACTCTAGTCCAGTTTGCAGCGTTTTCTCTCCAAAAACCACCCACTTACACAGGAAGAGACCAACATAAAACAGCCAATCATAGTTAGATTTGTTTTATGTGCTATTTTGATGTGGGTTTATCTTATATAGTAGAAACATCAGACACCAAAGAAATTAACACAAATGTGTGCAGACTTTATAATCTGAATATTTGTCCATTCAAAAAGTACAGATTATGGACGCTATGCACACCAACAGTACTTTTTACATATATCCACTAAAATCTCAGATATATATATATATATCTGAGATTTTAGTATACTGTATATATAATATTTAAACAACTTTAGCATCAAGGTGGATCATATTACTATTGCTTTGTTTCAAACAAAAGCAAAAAAAAAAAAAAAAGCACCACTAAGCTGGAAAATTCAGTGATTACTTCTTCCTCAGAAAGATTAACTGTATTGACCTTGTACCTTGTAAACAACTTCATTTCAAGGTGAACTTGTCAATCAGATGTACGATTGCATTAGATGGTCTTGGTGGGCCTGATGTCTGAGACTGATGTGCCTCCTGATGTATAAAGTATTGCATGGCTCAAGGGAATGCAAGTTCGAATCCAGTATGTACCTCTTTCTTCCTAATTAGTTTCCTGTCTCTCTAATTGTGCCGTCATTTAAATGTATACTATGTAACTTTTTTTTTTTTTTTTTCAAAATTAACAAAATTTAAATGAGTCAATGATTCAATCCTTCTTCCAAAAATACAATTTTGACAAGCATCATTTGTCCACACCAAATGCAACAAGGCTGCAAGGTGCAACAAACTCAATCACAGCCAATCAGCAACAAAATAGATAAGTGCAAAATCAAATGAATAAAAAAACTAAATGATTTTAAAATTATTCAAAATACATAGTCAGTGACTGACACTCTTTGTCAGGGAATTGGCTTGTTTGTTTACAGTTCACAGTTTGAACTTTTTTGTTTCCTCTAATTAAATTTAAAGATCTGAGGTGAATTATCCATTATTACTTTCATTATGGCTTTTAAAGTCATGCAAAAATAATATTTGAACTCAAATTAAACAATTGTATATTGTACAGAACACACACTGAGATAATAATTAAGCTGACAGCTGCAATATCGCAGAAGTAGAACCCCCAAAAAACATGTTGTGTAATGGTATTGTGGCTGGGAAGGACAAAAAAAAA
Source organism: Ancherythroculter nigrocauda (assembly GCA_036281575.1). Lineage (NCBI taxonomy): Eukaryota > Metazoa > Chordata > Actinopteri > Cypriniformes > Xenocyprididae > Ancherythroculter > Ancherythroculter nigrocauda. The sequence goes on from VTFQ01000001.1 coordinate 35,243,956, forward strand.
AAGCTTAACAAGGATAAAAGAAAAGAGATTTTGGAGTCTGGTTAGGGCACGGTGTCATGCTACGTGTCACTACCAGGGGGAAGTTAATTGAAAGTGTTTATGTAGTTTACCATAATTGTCGGCACTGTGAATTGTTTTCCAGTCAAATCATGTGCTGTAATAAACAAAGTCACATAATCCCTGAACAATGAACAGATGTATTACTAATATTCCTCATTTCCTGGCCTGGCAAAGAGCAAATGGCTCAATTCTGCCATCATTGTAATACAGATCATGAATATTTCAACTGCTCAGATTTTCTTCTGGGAGGATGTCAGACCATTAATGACCAGTCAGCAACAGGAACTCGCCTCAGAGAAAGTCTATTAAGAGTTAACCATGAACCATCCACACATACATCATACCGTGGGTGTAGGTGAACAGTGCTGGCAGTAGTAATGTGACTAAAACCAGCACTTGAATGAATTATAACTCCTTCAATATGACACATTAAAAATGTGTTATCATTTAAGCCACACATTCATCTCAAAAGCCCTTCACTTCTAATGAAAGATTTATACATGCTGAAGCACTGCTATACATTTGTCAACACACCATGTTCAATGTGCATTTACAAATGACTCACTTGCCCTCATAGATTCATCATGCGACGTCTTTGCCGTAATTGCAACGTATGAAATTAAACAATAACGATCTGTTGGTATTATTGATCTGACCAGAAAGAACGTGAACAATTAGACCATCGACTACCCCAAAATAGACTGCAAGGGCGCCGCACAATAAATTAACTTTACCGTATACACCTCGCCGAGAAACAGTGTATTTTGATTCAGAGCAATGCGTCTGCAGACTTCGTGTAGTTGCTCAAAGAGCTCCTCAACAGAGACTATAAAAAGATGAAAGAACCAAGACTTGTCAGTCTCCAAACTCATTTGTGTTGGAACTGAAACATCTTTTGCACCTCAGCAGTGCCACAGTATTTTTGGTCTCATTTACTTCAGATACATCCCTGAGAGGAGGAGGAGAGCTCAAAGAGGTGATGTCTCCTGGATACTGGCTTTAGTTCAGAGCACGGTGGTCCAACTCTCACATTTCAACATGCGATGCACAACATCACACGCATTTGAAGTCAAATATGACCGTCATATTCTATAGGTGCATCCCAATTTGCATACTTATGCACTATTCTATGCCATTTTGTATAAATAGTAGTTTTCACACTGAAAATTTGAAAAAGAACACATGCATTTTAAATGCCCGAATGATGCAGAGATAGTTCACCCAAAAATGAAAATTCTGTCATCATTTATTCACCCTCAAGTAGTACTAAACTTGTTTGAATTTCTTTGTTCTACTGAACATAAAGGAAGATATTTGGAATAATGTCAGTAACCAAACAGAGATCTGCTTGGTTACTGACATTCTTCCAAATATCTTCCTTCGATATGCGGTGACGTCACAATCGTGTTGCAATTTGGTATATGGAGCAGCCTGAAGTTTACATATGAAGTAGACTTGCACCCTCTGTCAAAATCGAGGGAACGAGGGTCTGTCCATATAAACTTCCCTCGTCCACTTCACGAAGTGGAACACACTTCAAAATGGCGGCAGGGATTCCCCCGAGGGGAAGTGCTTAGGGAAGTCTGCGAGTATGTGTCTAAAACTGGAGTGGAACGCAGCCAAAGTGTGGAATGTGGTTGGTCACTTCATGCACTCAATGCTCACAGCTTTCCTTACATAGTAGAAGGGAAGGGCTATCAGACTCCAATGCTTAATGGCAAAATAACCTTATAAATTTCATACACTAAATCAGGCATTCTCAACCTTGGTCCTCAAGGACCAATGTCCTACAGAGGCTGCGTTCCACCCCAATTTTAGACACGTACTCGCAAACTTCCCTAAACACTTCCCCTCGGGGGAATCCCTGCCGCCATTTTGAAGTGCGTTCCACTTCGTGAAGTGGACGAGAGAATTTATATGGGCAGACCCTCACTCCCCCGATTTTTGTCCGAGGGACCGAGTCTACCACATATGTACACTTCAGGCAGCTCCATATACCACAACGCAACACGATTGTGACGTCACCGCATATTGCGTTGATGCGCAAGCTATGAAAACCCCTTCTAATGCGCAACATGGGTCAAAAATGACCCGTATTAATTTCCTATGTAATTTCAATCATGGTTGAGTGTTTTTTTGCTGAATCTTTGAAATAAATGTATTTTATCATTCATTTATTCCAGGTATTCTTTAAATATCTTGTTTTTGATTGTCAAAAATCATTATGTTCATTTTTTCTTTCTTACTTTATAAACAAGCACAGTTTTTGTATGTCTACATCAATTTTACACACATGGGTCAAAAATGACCCGTATTCATTTCCTGTGTTATTTCAATCATGACAGTGTTTCTTCGCTGAATCTTTGAAAGAAATGTAATTTGTCATTTATTTATTCCAGGTATTCCTTAAATATCTTGTTTTTGATTTTCACAAATCATAGCTTTTGTATTTCTACATCAATTTTACACACATGGGTCAAAAATTACCCATATTAGAAACCTTTGCAAATTTTCACAAGTAGGAACATATTTACTGCAGACAACTATTCATCCGCCACACATTTCACGTCTCAACATGGCTGCTTTTGTATATTTGATGGATGAAAGTCATATTATATTTCATAGGCTATATATTATATTTCATAATCTTTATTTTTTTGTCATAAACCAATGATACTGGTCACCTTTTACATCTATCAGTGTTCCTAAAAAGTAACAGTTTTGAACAAGGTTTCTGTCCAACAGTGAAAATATATAATAAGTGTATTTGAATTTGAATATTTGAATATTCTTGTGCTTTTGATTTTCTTTATCTATAGTGTTAGCGGCTGGTCCTCAACAGAACTGAGGTGGATGATGACATCACTGTAAAAAAAAGTTGAAAGTGTACTTTACGCACAGTCGAACACAATTTAAATGTGTATGTGCAGGTTGCACATACACAGTTACAGAAATCTGGTGGAAATTATAAAAAGTTACAAAAATCTGTATGCTGATCCTCACATACGCATACAAAAGTGAAGTATACGTTGGCCTTTAGAAAGGTAATGACACACACATTCAAAAAAAATTCATTCAAAAAGAAAGGAAAAATTAAAATAAGGATTTGGTTATTGAGTAATACCTGGAATAATAAATGATGAAATTAATTTATTGTAATATATCAATATAGAAAATAACTCATTCAGGTCACTTTAGACCCATGTTGTATATGTCCAAAACTGTTAATTTTCAGGAACACTGACAGATTTAAAGGGTGACCAATTGCATTGATTTATGACAAAAAATAAAAAATTATGAAATATATAGCCTAATATATTAAATATAATAAGACTTTCATCCATCAAATATACAAAAGTAGCCTTGTTAAGATGTGAAATGTGTGGCAGATGAACAGTTGTCTGCAGTAAATATGTTCCTACTTGCAAAAATTTGCAAATATTAAAGATTTCTATATGGGTCATTTTTGACCCATGTGTGTAAAATTGATGTAGAAACTGTGTTTGTTTATAAAGTAAGAAATAAAAAATAAACAATTATTTGTAGAAAATCAAAAACAAGATATTTAATGAATACCTGGAATAAATAAATGACAGAATACATTTCTTTCAAAGATTCAGCGAAGAAACACTCAGTCATGACTGAAATAACACAGGAAATGAATACGGGTCATTTTTGACCCATGTGTGTAAAATTGATGTAGACATACAAAAACTGTGTTTGTTTATAAAGTAACAAAGAAAAAATGAACATAATGATTTTTGACAATCAAAAACAAGATATTTAAGGAATACCTGGAATAAATGAATGATAAAATACATTTCTTTTATAGATTTAGCAAAGAAACACTCAACCATGATTGAAATTACATAGGAAATGAATACGGGTCATTTTTGACCCATGTTGCGCATTAGAAGGGTAGTGATACAAAAATGATTTTTATTCAAAAAGTAAGAAAAAAAAATTAAAATGAGGATTTGTGATGATCAAAAAGAAGTTAATTGAGGAATACCTGGAATACTGAATGAAATTCATTTCTTGCAAAGATATAGAAAATAAAAACCAGCCGGGTCATTTTTGACCCATGTTATGCATCAAAGGGTTAATTTACCCCACTCTATGATATATTCATTATTTTTTTTGAATATTTAAAACACCCCAAACACACCTGTATACATATAGAATGCTGCATTAACCAATTTCGTAAGGGAAAAAAATAATTATAATAAATCAACTCCACAGTGGATTCCAAGTGATCAAGGGCCTAGGGCGTTCCAATTCAGCCCATTGCAAAGGTTCCGCTAGTAGTGGGCATGTAACGTAACCAATGACATACATCCGAGTCAATGAGACTGAGGGAAGTTAGTGAGGGAAGGTCATTGAAAAAAAAAACGAACTGGAACAGCAGCCAGAGTTTAGCTCCAACCCTAATCAAACACACCTGAACCAGCTAATCAATGCTGGGTTCCAGGCAGGGGTGCGTTTCCCAAAAGCACTTAAAGGACTTAATAAATCATTATTTTGAGCAAAATAAGCAAGCTGACATTAAGTACAATGTATATCATATCTTTTTTTTAATATATATCCAAATGTCATTTATATATAGTTTATCAAGAGATTTAAAGCACAGTTTTTGAAGAGTGCGCATGTGCGTACGTGCTTTAGTACGTCAGAACAAGCATTTGATTTAATCTGTAAATAAAGCAAAATAACTGAGCAAAATGAGAATTAGTCCTCTAATGCCATGTCCGTAATTTAGCAGCAGAAATTCTAGCAATAATTCGATCTCAAACAAATTCATTTAAAGAAGTTATTACTCCACCACCTGCATGACGTCATTCACCAACGTGGTTGAACTGACAAGTTTGCGACAATATGGTTTCGGGAAACAGTCATGATTTGTTCAACGATGCATCGTACTTTGGTAGTTCAGCAGCGAGTTACATCGTTGTTTGGGAAACGCACCCCAGGTTTTTGAGCCCCTAAGTCACGACTTCAAACCACGACTCACGACTTTGTAGCGTTCCAGGCAAGTCACGCCAAACTGCCTGAGTGTAAACAAACCAGCATGGCGGACCATATGGGGCTTATGCTCATTTACAATCATTTCTATAGCCAAAGGTAATAGACTTACTCCTTGCAGAGGAGGAAAAATGGCGCATAAGGCAAGAGAAGCTGTTATACCTTTTATTTTACGCTATTTTACCGTGCACTTGCATAAACACCGCATCCGTAGGGGCTGCCATTGTTGTTTCGCGGGCTATGTGACGTCAGAACGCGTAACTGGGAGTACATCGAATCTAGTACGAGTTCACGGGTGGGAAGTCACGGGTTTGACTGCCGTTCCAGTGCACTTTCACGTGTAGAAGTTTGGAAAAACACGGGTTACGGGTTGCCTGGAACGAGGCATAAGCTCTTCAGGATTGCTAGAAAGCTACAGGCAGGTGAGTTTGTTCAAGGTTGGAGCGAAACTCTGCAGGAAAGTGGCCCTTGAGGACCAGGGTTAAGAACCCCTGCACTAGATCATAGAGTGCATAGTATATAGTACATAATTTGGGACACATCATATGTCTAATATATTGTTGTATTCTCAATCATACTCGTAACTTTAAATCATTTTAACACGCTTCAAATTTCTGTGTAGGATGGTTTTGTTAAAAAATGTCAATGATTACAGTTTTATGGTTTTGTTGCTTCATTATCTCAATTAATTTCAGTCTTGTATCAGTGGCATTGTCAAAACACAATATGTTATCATTATTTCCAAGCCACAGACAGAGCACTGCAGTACTTCAGAAGGCTGTGAAAGTGAAAAGGGAGGACAGCCAAGGCTTTCATTGTCCAGCGGGGAATGGGTTTGATCCACCCACAAAGAAAATGCTTTATGGATGGCCTCCCAAAACTGAGACCAGCAAACAGCACATTTTCTGGTGAGTTTTTTAGTTAATTATGTCAGTGTTTCAGATTTCTGCATGTAATTCATTGTTGGGTTGCATCCAGAGTGTTATGTATTCAAACTATGTAAGCAGTATGCTTGTGTCATGGTATTCCAGCCTGGTGTAACTTCGTATTCAGTTTACTTGCCTCCTCAGAGCTATTTTTCTCTCCTGGTTTAAAGGGTTCATTGCAAAGCTGCAGGATATAATGGGAACATTACTATGGAATAATAAGAAGCAGGCTTACTCAGTATGTGGCTGAAATGCAAATGGCTGAAGGACACCTGAACGCAACACAGAATACCTGCACTTCATCTCATACGTGATCCAATGAAGCACAAGTAAAGTGTGATCTTAACAGAATCTTACTGCAAATTGTCACATTAACATTTATGAGCAGTTTTTTTTCTTTTTTTCTTTTCATTTTATTGATGTTGCTACTTAAGGGTAATGGTTATAGATGATGTGTACAATGGAAGACACTGTAGCCATTCCCAAAAAAGTCATGACTAAAATGGCATCCAGCAGCAACAAATAACTTCACTGCACACCATCTCCCACCGCCATCTTCTCCCATGAGGTACACTTGTGAATATGCATTGGCGTGTGAATTGATTTTAAAATGGGAAATGGTTATATTTACGCACTGGAGCCTCAAAAAGTGATACATGATATCTACAGCTCTCTCTGTTGCCCATATATGCACTATACAGTCACTTGGATTTTTTCCACCTCGAAACAGAGTACTGTATGATATCAAAGGGAAAAAATCCACACATTTTATTGAACTAAAGATAAAAAAAAAAAAAATAGATATTATTGAATACATGTGCCGCGGATCACAAAACTCATGGTTCAGCAAAAGGGGGGGGGGGGGGGGGATTTTTCAGATCAGTGTATGAACTTTAAAAGGATATGATTTTGCTTTCTATTTATTATTTAAAGAACACTATAAGTACTTTGATACCACAGCAAAAGCTACTAGCCTAACTAATGAAAAACAATATTGTTTTTATCAATATTTCGTTAAGACAAGTGAAAAGTTGGTATTAGAATATGGGCACATAAACAGACATAGATGTAATAGAACAAAGAAACAAATGAAATAAATAGTGTTTCAGTTTTTCAGGTATAGGTCTAACAGTAATTCAGGTACAGACATAATCGACTGTAAAATAACACTGCTTAGTCTTCACCGTATAAACTAAATATAATTCATCTTTGTTAAAGCTACAAAAGTTATTTTCTTTTTGCCTTTTGTTTGATTATCATTAATGACAGCAGAAAGTACATTAGGCTGTTGTCATTTTAAGTTGAGCTAATGCAATGATTCCAATAATGCATCAGTTTTCTTTCTAAACTCACCAAAACAGGAAGGTTAAACGTCACAATTAAACTGTGAATCGCATGCGCTCCGAACCGTGGGGCCTGGTCCACTACAATCCATTACACTCCTAACTTAGCATCCCTTATCTTCACTCCAGCAGTTACTTTCTTTGGTCGAGACAGGTGATGCAGAGCATGCCTGCTCATGATGGGAAAATTTATGAATAACAAGTCATTTTGCAGATGCATATAATTAATCTGGAGTGACTTTGATTTGGGCCATTTTAAAGCATGAACTTCTCTCTCTCTCTCTGTCTTTTTTTTTTTTTTTTTTTTGCACTTTATGCCACTCTAGTATAACTATTATATTTTTTGGGTATATTTTTGGGTCATTGTCCTGCTGGAAGATTAATCATCTTCCAAGTCTCAGTATTTCAGCAGACTGCAGCATGTTTTTCTCTAGATTTTTTTTTTTTTTTTTTTTTTCTGCAGCTCCATTCATTTCCCCCATCTTTATGAATTGAGAAGCATCCACAAAAAATGCTATACCATAATACAATATTAGAATAATATTTAAAGGTTTTGCGTCGACCCTTCATCTGAAATCTTTGCAATTGTCGACGTTGCCTGCAACCTTTGTCAATACAAAAGCATATGCAAAAGCATATCAATGCATTGACTACCAATGGAGTGAAGCTACTAGATTAATTGAATTTCATCTACAAACATCAGGGTTCTGTGGTCTCTTATCCTCACCAAGTCTGCATTTATTTGATCAAGTAAAACAATACTGTGAAATTTTGACTTTTTTTCTATATTAATATCTCTTAAAACAGAAATAATTCCTGTGATGGCAAAGCTGAATTTTCAGCATTATTAATCTAAAGCATGCTTGAAGCAGTTAACCAATCATGACACACTGGTCCAGCCGACCAATCAGAGCACATTGTGTTTTTCAGGAGGAGGGGCTTCAATAATTATGTATTTATAGCACTAAAATGCAAAAATACTTATGTATTACCTGCAATAAAACATAAATCATTTACATATCCAAGTGGGAATGTGTATGAATTCCCATGTATTAATATTAAAATCTTGGCATTAATGTTTTGATTCTGTTGTATTTAATTGTCATATCAATACATGTTTTAGTCGAATTTATAGAATGCAGTTTACTCATACTTAATATGAAATAACATTTATGTTTGCGACTTGTGCAGCAAACTCGTTTCGGAGGATTACATAATGACTACACTTTGAAACCTTAAAATGAATAAAATTTCTGTAATTGTTTAACCATATTGTAATATTTATTTTGTTTGCTGTCCAACACAGAAGGTGTTTTCTCTGACAATACAACCATAAGATACACCAAAGCACAACATAGATTTACAAATCACATCAATTTTATTTGTTTGCTGAACTCCATATGTTTTAGAATCCATAAGTTTGCAAGGAACAGATCCAAATTCAGCCCTTTATCTTCATCTTCATTCACAGCAACGACCGTCACAGTCAAAGCCCGCACTCATTAAGATTTGAAAGTTGTGCCCTCGAGAACCTTTACGACATGGTTTATGGCACTGATATCGAACGCTCATTGGTTCTCACCTGCTTCGTCACAGATTGCGACATGCCATGTTTCAGTGGATTGACATTTGAAATGAGTGAGTGCCTTCACAGAGATGAGTCAGATTCATATTTTCATGGATTAATAAATTAAATTCTGCTCTGTACCCTATAAAAACTAAAATTGTCATTTTCCTACACATTTCTGTCCATTATGTTTTATTCTTTTCACATTCTGTATAAAATGGGTTTGTTTAGGTTTGGGAAAGGGTTTAGAGATCTTACATTTATCTACAAAAAGATAAAAGGGAAATTATTCATATATCTTTATGACATGAAAGATTCTGAAATATTTAAAAAATTTCACTTTAAAAACATAATTATTTTTACGTTTTAGCGCGATATAGGCAAATATTGTACGTTTCAGCATCTTTAAAAATGTACGTTTTGTTTCTTTGAAAGTATTAATAATGAGACCAGGCTGGAAAAAGAATGTTTTTGGAGCATTAATGCATGAAAACTTGTTCTAATGTGCAATGTTAGGTTATCACGAAACACAGATTGTAGTGTTAAAGGTTCAAGAGATTTTATTTTTCCAACAAAACATTTCTTTTTGCTGTACAAGGCAGGTTTATGAAGTGTGTCCTTGGTCTTTATGGTTAACAATTTTCCTAGAAATGTACTCCCACATGCACAGGTGTGTTTTTACTGCATGTGAAACACCTCACTGCTGCACTGGTGGTCTCAGATGATGCTACTGTGTGTGTGTATATATATATATATATATATATATATATATATATATATATATATATATATATATATATATATATATATATATTAGGGCTGTCAAACGATTAATCGCGATTAATCGCATACAAAATACAAGTTTGAGTTTGCATAATATATGTGTGAGTAATGTGTGTAAATATGTATATATAAATACACACAAATTAATGTATATATTTAAGAGAAATATGTTATTTATGTACAAAAAAAATGTATTTATATATAATATAAATTATATAAAAATATAAATAAATAAATCTACTTGTAAATATTTCTCAAATATATCCATGGATGTGTTTGTATTTATATATACATAATAATTACACACAGTACACCCACATATATTAGGCAAACTCAAATTTTTATTTTGTATGCGATTTATCGTGATTAATCGTTTGACAGCCCTAATATATATATATATATATATATATATATATATAACTTCAGGGGTAATTATCATGTGTAAAAGCAAAGGCATGATTTTCATGAAATACATGCAGTGTGCATTTAGTTTTTTTTTTTTTTTTTGGTCATTTATTTAGTAAAATGTCTGGCTTTTTTTTACTTTGCATTACAGAGTAACACAATAAAATGTGCTAAACTCTAAAGTGCGTTTTATATGCCCGGTATATGCACAAATTAGTTTGCACAGCAGAGGGCCAGTGGAATGCCATAATGTATGATAATATATGATGACTGCTTCTCTTCAAGTATTCTAAGTGAATCTGAGTGCTCACCTTCAGCTCCTCAGCGGTTCTATGGTTTGTCTCTAGAGTGACTCGAAGCATTCAACATTCATCCTTAATCCAGTCAGTCCCATAATGGACTCCCATCGGTAGACACACTTTCTCAGAGTAGCTCATATTTACTCGCCGCTCTTGCTAGTGGCACTCAAGTTTAATGAGTAATTTACACTAAAATCACCAAATCAAAACATCTCGGTAGCTTGCCGTTCCCTGCTGGGATACATCCAAAGAAGAATTGTGTAGGTAATTAATGCTACAGGAAGATCTACAACTCTCTGAACCATGCTGGGATTAGCAATTCCCGTTAGTGATTCAGGGCAATAGAAAGTGTGCATGGAGAAATGTGCGGTTTTCCCAGTTAAATAAGCTCTGTCCAACTTTCTGTCCTCGTCAACCTTTCTGACTGTTGTGTTTCGCTGCTCCTTTCCCTTTCGAGCCAATTAATGGAGGACCAGGAGGAATTTCTTGGCTCCAGCAAATGTTAAAAGACGTCTCTTACAATCTGAGGATTTCTTAGGGAATCTACTTGAAGAACTTCCAACTATAATAAAATCAATAGAATTCAGACGCCCTTTTAAGTTTAGATGGTGTGTAGTGCAAAATATTTGTTTGATTTGATGAACCGCACAAGGGGATGCACAAGTGTCCACTCGTAATGAGAAAACAGGTTTGCCTACAACAAATGAGGCCATAAGGATCCTTGTCCATTCTAAAAATAAAGTAATGAGCATCGCCACATATCTATTACATGTCTCTCGTATGCTTCGTCGGAGTGGTAGAGCACACAAAACTCAACAATTATTGAAATTGTCTTGAAACCTTGCACTTTTTTTAGCTAAAGGAAGAGATCTTATTATTTCAAGCTAGGACTTTGTGACTCCATCTAGGACAACTTCTAGTAAAATCCCAGGGGTAATCTCAACAACGCTACGTGAATTTAATGAATGGGCCCTGCCAAGACAATGATTGAAGTAAAATGAAAAACAAGACTCTAAAACACATTATTAAGGGGCTTTATAAGGAACTTTTGACTTAATCAGCCAATTCATCTTTCTCATTAGTCCTGCCCTTTATTGCAGCCCTTATTGGTCCTCTTATTGCAAGATGTCAGTGGCTAAAATAAAATAGCTTTCAGTGAGGATTAGGGGGACTGTTTCAGTGTCTTGGCCTCTGTGGCATTTTAATTAACCCGTCCACAAATAGTATTGATGAGTTTCTTAGTGTGAGATTAAGAGTTGTATTTGTGCTAATGTGTGCTTGTGCAAATTTTATAGGCATTGTACTATGTGTGCTCTACATTAAAGCAACACTATGTAGTTTTTCGACCTGAAAATAATGTCTCTAAAATTATTTCAGTGGTAGAACAACTTTTAACCAGATAAATTCTACTTCCGCTGCTACCTGAGCAGCCTCTTAGCGGCTACAACCACACTCTGCGGGTTTCGTGTTCGGGTCGGTACACACAGCCCCGCCCATCCCCTGCCAGTGGAAGAGTGCGACCTGCTTTATGGCATATGTCACATATTTTACTTGTAGCCTGGGTGGAGTTAGCCAACAGCTAACTATAAGATGAAACAACCAAAGAGGGTTTTGTCAGAGCAAGCGAAGAAAAGAAATAGAGAGAGTGATTGGACATGAGCCCGTAAACGAATCAATATTGGACAGGCTTACACTTGTTGGTGCGAGCTGAAAGAGGCAACGGGTTGCAAAATGGATGGAGACCTAACCTTCCTGCTACTGGATTTATAAGTCTTATATGTACATTTTTTCTTACTGTCCTGTACTTTTGAGCTTGTTTGTTATTAGGCTGTGTTCAGGTTGTTAATTGGCACACTACTGGTTCACAATTTATAACCGTAAGGTAGAGAAGAGATAAGGTAATGTTGCCGGTCTCTATAGCTTGCACGTTGTGATCTAGTGTAACATGGGCTACTTTAACTGGTTGGTGGACATGGTTTCCAAATGCGGTTTCTGCATTCGCTGGTTCCGTCAGCTTAGTTAACAAATTCACGTGTATTGCGCTCCCAACAGGGAAGCTTATTCTGCGACAGCATTTACGACACTGGTAACCGACAATTGCGCTTATCAACCACATGGGGGAACCGTGAGCAAATGTTATATGGTGTTGCTTTAGCGCTTATCCGCTTTCCAGGATAAGTTATTTTTTTGAAGTGGCAATTGAAAGAGAATTTTACCTTCCTGACTGGAAAAAAGTAGCATGTTTTAAAATATGTTAATTTTGCTAGAGAGAGGGAGATACCCCCATACCAGATCTAGGCAGGTGGTGCTGGGGAAGAGGAGGGCTAGAATAAGAATTTGCATAGTACATAGAGTTAGTGAATTCGTTTGGATGCCTCATGGTTATAAAGGGAAGTGGTAATGAATACATAAATTTGATTGGCTGTGAACGTTACGATGAAAAGCAATCTGAGCGTGAAAAGAGTTTCATGGCTGAACTATACATATATATTACATATGACATAGTAAAGCATCATCACATGACCAAGAGTGCTGTTTTCCCAAATATCAGCAAGATTGTGAATGTGACACTGATTTTATACAACAATTCAATAAACGAGTAGTTAATATTAAGTGACTTCCATTTTTGCTCTATTTTGCCATAGTTCCAAACAAAGCCACAGCAGAACTGTTGTGCATGTCCGAGCAACACACAGCGGAGTTTCATTACAGAATGATTCAATGTTTTTGAAAGAACCGGGTGAGTCAATAACACAATGACCCATTCAGTCACTTGCTTCATTCTTGAATGAATCAGACATCTGAACAAATCAATTGAATGAATGACTCAGTGACTCCCTTAATAAGACTACTGGTGGTTTAGTTTCATATTTAAAAGTATCATTGCATTTTTTCCAACATGTTATATTTATATATTTAAAAAAAAGTAAATCATGAACCTCAAAACATTATTTATGCAGTTGTAATTGTGCAATGTAAATGCATTCATGTCACTTCTGAGCTCCATTCCAGATGCAGCTTCTGTGTTTCCTCTGCAGTGCAAATTTTGTTGATAGTGATTTCATTTGGTAACATCCCTATAGTGTAATTATCATTGTAATTAAATTTATTGACAAAACTTAAAGGGATGGTTCACCCAAAAATTTGCTTTTAATTTACTCACCTCTCAGGCCATCCAAGATGTTTTAGAATTTTTTTCTTCAGTAGAACATTAAATGTTTTTTTTTTTTTTTTTTTTTTTTGCTGAAATTTGCTTGGTGATTCATATAATGCAAGTTAACGGCTACTGTCAGATCGAGAGTCAAAAAAAACCAAAAAAACAACATATACAGGCAAAACAAAATTAATACTCGAGGCTCCTGGTGATATATTGAGGTCTTATAAAGCGAAACGATCAGTCTGTGCTAGAAACTGAACATTATATACATGTTCGGTGTAATCCATAACCATGGCAAACAGTCCTGAGCCATTTGCCAACATTATTACCGGTAATTTTGTTGCCATGGCAGTCTGTAGCATGAGCTTTCTGTTGCATTATGACGTATGTGCGGGAGCAAACTTGCAAACGAGCTGATGCTGTGTTTGTTTACAAGAGATATGTTGTATTTTCCATCAAAATTGCACTTGCTTGTGCTTATCCTGGATGCTGCAACCTATATATATAATATAGATTAATATTTAATATAATATAGATTCATATCTATTAATTCTATAGATTATATAGAATAAAGATTACATTTGCTTGCGCAATCTCACAGATTTTCACAGATTCCCAACGTTTGAGCTCCAGCGTATAAGTCATTATGCGTCAGGAAGCTCGCACTCCAGACTATCGTGAACGCACCAGGACCATTTGCTGAGGCTGTGGATTACAGGTATTAATGTTGTAAATAATGCTCAGTTTCTTGCACAGACCGATTACTTCACATCATAACATTTCAATCTAGTCAGGAGCACGTGTATTAATTTTGTTTTGCCTGTATAGGGTTTTTGACTTCCAAAGCAATAGTAGCCTTTGACTTGCATTATATGAATCACCAAGGACCACAGTTTTAGATAAAAATCTTCTTTACTGTTCTACTGAAGAAAAAAGTCACCTACATCTTGAATGGCCTGAGGGTGAGTAAATTAACAGCAATTTTTCATTTTAGGGTATCCTATCCCTTTAAGAATTTTACATTTAAGATTACATAAATTATAAGGAAAGTAGCAAGGCTATATATATATATGTATATCAAAGCGACTTTATTTACATCATTACCAGCAAAGCCATATGCAAACTGTTCCTGGCATCCAATCTTTTTCTAATACGTATCACAAGAACTACTGTATTATTGGGGGGGGGGGGGGGGGGGGTTGCTGTAGTTTACAAAGAAAATATCTACTCTATTAATAGCTTGTTTGTGGGCATTTGTTTGTTTAGCAGTCACACGGCACAAGGCAACATCTCCGAATTCCTTTTCATCTTTCCTTCATCCTGGCTCTTTTTCTCATTACATCTTTTTCCCCCGCATCTTTTTCTCCCCGTGTCCAAATACAAGGGACTAGCATCGATCCACACATCTCACAAACACATCCGCTTCAATTGATTTAAGCACAGAAGGCTGTGGGTGAGTGGAGTTGCCCTTAAATGAACGTAAACAGAGGAGGAGTGTGTTTTATTGTGGTTTCCAGATGACGAGCAGACTGAACAAGCAGCAACACCTGCTAATGGCTGAAGGGCTGCTCTCACACAGGTATGTACTGTTGGCTTTATGGATTTTCCCCCTCACGTTTGGACATGGCCCATGGGGAGTCCTCTCTTTCGCTCTCTGTCCTGTCTGAGCTGGGATGTGATGTGTGTGTGTAATTACTGAAGCTGAGCTGCAGGCAGACGCCGTGCTGAAAGAGGGAGGGGTGATATTGTCTCCTAGAGACCCCTGCGCCATAGCCCTACACGCCACACAGAATTGACACAGACTTCTTGCACAGTCGAACGGCTCCCCGATGGGTATTTGAATGGCAGCCCATCAGTAGAAAGGGAAGAAGGAAGGAAGGAGTTGATTTTAATCTGCCCACTGATCAATATGATCCATGCCTTTCTCTGGCAGGGTTTATGGAAGGTTTACTCTTGAAAGAGATCCATTGGCCTTTATCTGCATATTTCCCCCCTGAAACCGAACACTGCAATCACTCTGTGTCATTCCGCTCTGGGTCTCTGGCCAAAACGCTATCATTCCTGCTCTCTCAGTATGACTTACAGCTAACATCTTCTTGTCAGCAGTTCGAGTTTTTAGCTCTTGTCTTCCTGCCACCACAAAAAGGCAGTTTTCATCATTTTTGCACCCTGCTGATATTACCTTTATGACATTTCACACATTTGGCAGTTCTTGTTCTTTTTCAAATTTGTGCAATTTTGAAGAATGTGTTTTGCTTAAAATTTACATTTTCTTTGAGAGTTTTTAGTGGCTCTTTAATTTATATTATTTGATTAAATTTTTAAATTTGATTAAAAGTTTTTTGCTTGTTTATATATACACCAATCAGGCATAACATTATGACCACCTTCCTAATATCGTGTTGGTCCCCCTTTGCTGGCGAAACAGCCCTGACCCGTTGAGGCATGGACTCCACTAGACCCCTGAAGGTGTGCTGTGGTATCTGCACCAAGATGTTAGCAGCAGATCCTTTAAGTCCTGTAAGTTGCGAGGTGGAGGCTCCATGGATCGGACTTGTTTGTTCAGCACATCCCACAGATGCTCGATTGGATTGAGATCTGGGGAATTTGGAGGCCAAGTCAACACCTCATACTCGTTGTTGTGCTCCTCAAACCATTCCTGAACCATTTTTGCTTTGTGGCAGGGAGCATTATCCTGCTGAAAGAGGCCACAGCCACCAGGGAATGCCGTTTCCATGAAAGGGTGTACACGGTCTGCAACAATGCTTAGGTAGGTGGTACGTGTCAAATTAACATCCACATGGATGGCAGGACACAAGGTTTCCCAGCAGAACATTGCCCAAAGCATCACACTGCCTCCGCCAGCTTGCCTTCTTCCCATAATGCATCCTGGTGCCATGTGTTCCCCAGGTAAGCGACGCACACGCACCCAGCCATCCACGTGATGTAAAAGAAAACGTGATACATCAGACCAGGTCACCTTCTTCCATTGCTCCGTGCTCCAGTTCTGATGCTCACGTGGCACTTTCGGCGGTGGACAGGAGTCAGCATGGGCACCCTGACTGGTCTGCGGCTATGCAGCCCCATACGCAACAAACTGTGATGCACCGTGTATTCTGACACCTGTCTATCAGAACCAGCATTAACTTCTTGAGCAATTTGATCTACAGTAGCTTGTCTGTTGGATCGGACCACACGGCCCAACTTTTTCTCCCCATGTGCATCAGTGAGCCTTGTCCGCCCATGACCCTGTTGCCGGTTCAACACTGTTCCTTCCTTGGATCACTTTTGATAGACACTGACCACTGCAGACTGGGAAAACCCCACAAGAGCTGCAGTTTTGGAGATGCTCTAACCCAGTCGTCTAGCCATCACAACTTAGCCCTTGTCAAACTCGCTCAAATCCTTACGCTTGCCTATTTTTCCTGCTTCTAACACATCAACTTTGAGGACAAAATGTTCACTTGCTGTCTAATATATCCCACCCACTAACAAGTGTCGTGATGAAGAGATAATCGGTGTTATTCACTTCACCTGTCAGTAGTCATAATGTTATGCCTGATCGGTGTATTATATTGGATCATAATAGTTGCTATCCAAGGAATAGCTTCCCTTTTTTTTAAATAAAAAAATTATATTAATAATTGAATATTTTTTATGCACACTACCACTGTCATACAAACAGTTTGTACAGCTTTTGGCCTGTTCAGAATACTGAGCACAGTTTCTTTGTGACAGCTATTTCACATAATTTTAGGTAATTTATAATTAAATAGGTAATTTGATTGGCCAATCAGAATTCCAAGAATGCTGAATAGTTTGCCTGGAGCAAAAAGGTTTTTGGAAACGTGGAACACCTTCTTTTTCTTCTTCTTGTAAACAGCATCAGAGAACATTTAGCAGGTTTAGAAAAAAAATTAACGTTGTTTTCTTATCTCTCTTCATGATTAGGTTTTTCTCACTAGTAAGGGCATGTAAAACCCAGAGTGGAGCTTGAGCTGGAGTGATTAAAGTCACCATGAAATCAAAGTTCGCAATTCTTTTTTTTTTTTTTTTTTTTTAATATTGTAGTATTTATTATAAATGATTTATACATGCACATAATTATTTTTTTAATTATTATATCATCTTTATTTTTAATTCAAGTGTTTGCGTAATCTTTAATCAAAATAACTTCCCCTCCCTCTTGCAGTGACATTTCTTCTCTAATGATGTGTTTACAGGCGCAAAGGCGGGGTCAACCTGTCACTCACATGAGATCATAGCAATAGCAAACCACAATTCAATCAATTCCCAATAGACAAAATCAAGTCCCGTCCTTTTCTTGTTCGAGAAGCCGTTTAACTCAAATATACTGTACGTCACAATAGGGAAGAAAAGAATAAGGAAACTTTTTAAGCCGGGAAGAGAAATCTGTGCCACTCCACTCTGCTCATATTATTAATTCCAGTCTGGCTTTTAGTATGTGCACAGCTTGATGACACGTACAGTAAAGCTTGACTTGTTTTGGAAGTTGGAAGTATTTTCATGGGTGGAAAAGAAACATACTAACAGGCCAATATTTAATAAGTTACTTAAGTTATTAAGTTCATTATTTCTAGTAATATTAATATAATTCTTGCAATTGTGCTGTAGTATTGAAAATCCACACGGCTGTGATTACCTGCAGTTAATATTTAGTACAGCAGCACTTGTGTAATATTGCATAAATTTAATAAATAAATGTTATTATTATTATTATTATTGTATAATACAATTGCCTTATTCAATTATTATTCAGAATACCAATGCAAAAAGCCAGGGAAGGAAAAAATAAAATAAAATAATAAAAAACCCTACCTGTACCAGTCCAATCCTTTGTCATAGTTTCTATCAAAGAAATGTGGTTCAGTCCCAAGAGCTCGAACATCTGGATGAATCCGGATGAACTCCAGCACCGCCCTGGTGCCTCCTTTCTTAACGCCAACTATAAGTGCATTGGGCAACTTCTTATTCCCGTATTTTGGCGAATTACTGTTATTACTCTGCTTGTGATCTACCACATCTTGTGTTTTCTGAAAGGCTGAATGTTTGCTTTGGTTGCCAGTAAGGTTTAAGAGACCCACAGCCCTCGTCTCATCCGAGATAACTCTCGCTTTCGCTGATATAGTGCAATAATGTGACTTCTGTAAAAGTTTTTTACTTCCCATGTTCTTCAGATGGACGCAGCGGTGATCCTCCAATCTCTGGTTAGGCATGATTGTACCCGAGCAGAAGATGATGCTGTAGCATAGATACATGAAACACAAAGAGATAGTGAATATAAAAATAAATCTTCTGCTTAATCTGTTTGAGGATGGCACGATTCGGCTGGAGAGGAACCTATATGCCATGTCTCCATGGATGAAAAGACGGCATGTTTTTCTCCGTAAGTTTCTCAGTGAGGTTCGCTGGTTGTCTCGTGCTCCCCATCAACTCCGAAGGCGCGAACTTACATCTCATTTGGGAAATGATAGTTAATTTCCGACCGGACACATAAGATGACAGAAAGTCTGAGAAGAACAGGTATCGATAACAAGATAAAGTTTCCAAATGAGCAAACAGCATATGTAATTCCACTGCCCTTTAGTTTCAACGTCGTGTCACTTTTGACTACGTTAAATCACCTCAGCAACGGACTTCCGCAACGCACTTGATTCTGTGCTGATATAGAGTTGAAAATGTTTAAGGTAATCCCTTTGTTTGACCTGGTAATGTGACACATCTTACTAAATGTAATCCGTTTTGGAAATCGCATATTCCAGGTCTAAAAGGCACATTTTGCTCCCAAGTTCCCAACGCGAAGCCGCGCAGCGCTCTCCCCCTCTCCGTTCAGCTCATGTTTGTGTCTTTCTAAAGTTCTCAAGAGCGGCTTTGCGGCAGTCAAGCGCTCGAGATCAATATTTAAAGACGACGCCTGACGTCACGTCATATTTTCATATTCCTCGTGCGTTTGTCTTTTTAAAGGAGTACTGCCCAGCTGCGTGTGCCATTACACTAAGTGCCATTATTCTGCTTAAATTCTCATTTGCCCCGTGTCTAAACGAATTGCTTGCAACCATGGATTGGAATCTTAATCGATTCTTCAATTATATTAAATTATGTTAATAGTTTTACAAAATTACTTCTCTTAGACCCGAAAGTAAACAACTCTCCTCTTAAAACTATCATTTATGAGATTCTCAGACCAGAAGTGTTAAGAGGATGCTATTTGCACAAATTCACAGTTGCCTAATATTGCAAGAAAAACAAGTCTGATTGCTGTCTTTAAAACGTAAGTAAAAAGTGTTTTTGTTCATTATTTCAGCCTCAAATTTCTAGACTGACTTTACTGTTGCTCAGAAAAAGATGCATCTATTGGCTACATGTTCACATGATTGGTTATTTCGACTTATTCTAGTTAAATGAATGAATAAACAGTGGGGGGCATACTAAATGTTAAAGGGGTGGTTCATTACAATTTCACTTTTTTAACCTTAGTTAGTGTGTAATGTTGCTGCTTAAGCATAAACAGTATCTGCAAAGTTAAAGCGCTGAAAGTTCAATGCAAATGGAGATATTGTCTTTTAAAGGTATGGCAGTTTAATGCCTACAATTACGACCAGTTTGGACTACAACGAGCTTCTTCCCGGGTTGGTGACATCATAAACCCTGCAGTTAACATAAACCCCGCCCACGGGAACATGCAACAAAGTGGATGAGGCCATGTCACGCGGCATTATGGAAATGGAAGAGTTGTCTACACCGGACACATCAAAAGATAATAGAACCCATTATAATCAGTGATATTTTCTACACTGGATGCAGTGCGGAAGACAGCTTCGAGAATCTACACGAGTTCAATGCTGGGTTTGCACAAAGGCCATTACTGAAAGATGAAGCAGTTCTTTAAAAGCAGAAGCTGCTGTTTATGGGCCCCTAACTGTAAGTACGTTTTATTGTTTGTACATGTCTTTTAATTGTATAGTTCTGTTGCTATTTTTTGGTTGCATCGAGGATGTAAACAAAGACCAACACGGTTTGGCTTCGCTAGCCAGTTAGCTAAATTCTATTGCATACTTCTCCAACAAACACCAACAAACTTCTATGTTCATAGACAAACAGATGTTCATGCTATAAAGTAAACGATACCTTTACAAAAATGCTACTACTCATATTCGGCTACAGTGAAGCTTTAATCAGGATAAAACTGTATATTGATAGCTAACATAAACAGCAGTAACATTCACAAGTGACAACATATCTAAACACTTTGACACAAATACAAATGGAAATACTTACCATTCAGAAACGTCCATTAAAAGCCGTGCTTGCAGAGGTTCTGCTTGACCCTCTTCATCATTACTGCTATCTGGGTCTGATTCAGGCTCAATTTGATACAGCAATATAGATGCCATTATTTACTTTCCACGAAGCACATGTAACAACTAATGGTGATTGGAAAGGTGTTTCCAGACGCTTCAGTGAATCACAATACACTGCGTATTTCAGAGGGAGTGGTATCATAGAAGCAGGAAGTCAAACTGGCCGTTCAAATGACAATGGAAACACAGGTGTAGAATAAAGGTAAAACATGAAAAATACAGGATTTAAAAAAAAAAAAAAACCCCAAAAAACTAAGCATTAAGACATGTTAAACTGCGCCAACAAACACAGTCAAGCCTAGAAAAAAACCCCACCCCTTTAGGCAATTCTTTAATTCACTTTTTTACGCTATTTTATACTATTATTATTTGAACCCAATTTTAAAGTATCCTTGTTATGGTGTATTTATCAATAGCATGTACATAGGGTTAGGGATAAGAGTAGAGTTTGTTTTAGGATTAGTTGCATGTAATTATTCATAATTTACTGTTATTGCATTAGTACGTAAGAAGGACACTGTAAAATAAAGTGTTACCGATTATCCAATCCATCTTTTCCCTTTAAAATTGTTATGCTGATAATCAGTGTGGGGGCTAACGCTTTACAAGTAATCTCAAGTTACGTAAACAGATTACTTTTTTCAAGTAACTAGAAAAAAAAAAAAACCACATTGCTTTGAAATTTACAACAAAATATCCAAGTTACTTTTTTCAAATAAGTAATGCAAGTTATTTTATTTTTATTAGTTTGGTTTGTTTGAGCTGCGCCCTCTACTGTATTGGCATGAATTTACATTCCCTTCAGTCTGAGGCTTATTTATTTCAGTTTACATGTGAAAAGGCCTTTGCATTTACCAAAAATAGTACAAGCACAACCTAGGTGAGAAAAAGACTTTTGGATCCTACTGTATGTGTTCATTTTAGTAAATTTACATACTGAATTTAAGCATCTGTAAATAAAGTTTTGATTGAAAATACTCTCTTGTTGTTGTTTGGAGATATCAACCTCTTTTGGAAGGGTAAATAAGGTCAAAGGTGCAAAATCTTTTGTTTTAATATTTCCTAAAGACAATTATCAAGACAAACAGACCCTTAATCCTCATTCACTAATCTGCTTCAGAGCTTTATTTCAATGTGTTTGTCTAGAGGAACATTAATGTTGACAGGTCTTATTTCTTTTTTAGAGAGAGAGACAATTTCAAAAAGGCTATGATTTGCACAGGTGAAATCCCTACGATTACGATCATCCTCTCAGAGCGGAGGATTTTAATGTCCAGATGTAGTGTGGTGTAGGAGGCAAAAGGTGATAAACACATTCTCATTATTAATGTTGCCTGCATTTATTGGATATAATCCTAAGTGGCCTGTACTTCTTCTTACAGGCAAATAAATAATTTCTAACCTCTGCCATCTCCAAAGGCTTGTATGTTGTAGTCATGGATTGCTCAAGAGAACAAGAGCATTTCAGTCAGCAAATCTTGTTTAGTGTCGGTTTGACATTTCCCACAATATACTGAATGTGCAGATTATATTTATACAAATGTTGACACCACGAAATAAGCACTGTACCCCTAAATAACATGAACGCATTGGGATTATCAGTTGTTCAGTGAAAAATACGCCTTGCGATGCTTTTTTAAAGGTGTATTTACTTTTATTTTACATTAAAAATATCTTTGCCTCAGAGGGCGTAGCATGTAAATATAGTAATGCAAGCTACGGGACTATTCTTTTCAGTGAAAGCATGGGGTTTACAGAGAGATTGTCTATCTGTAGACAATTTTTCCAATTAGTGGGGCACCAGAGAGTCTGTCTTGCTAATCAGCCACCCTTGCTGTGACTCTGAATCCGCTTTTAGTGAAATGTGATCAGAGACCGTGGATCAATTGGGTCAACAGCATTGGCCCAGATGACATTGATACAATTAAGCATGGGGCTTCATTAACCTTTTCATTCCGCCAAGCTCTGAGTCTCATTCCTGATATCTCTGAATGCGATCGTGAGAGTTCCCTACAATATATAGAAATGTTATTGGCTGCAGAGGTTAGTGCTGCGAGATATCATCTGAAATAACCCAGGTCAAAGTGCGGTCAGCCTATAAGGAGTTGTTTAATTTTTAGTGGAACAATTTCAAACTCTGCTGGATGTAATATTTCCAGAGGAGTGGAGTGCCATTTCAAAATGATTTTCAATTATCTGGTTATATCCTGGAATGACACATCTGGGTGTTTATTTAATATGTTTTTGTATTCTACTCTGTATTTTCCATTACATGTTCCAATACAACTACCACTTTCTTCTTAGTTCTTTCTTTAGTGATTAAATTGACAAGAAAGGTAAAACACTGACATTTCTTATGCATATAAAGGGATAGTTCACCCAAAAATAAAGATTCTGTCAAGATTTACTCATTCTCTCCCCCAGTTTAAAGGATTTTGATAACCAAAGAGTTTTGGCTACCATTGACTTCCATTATATGGACAAACAACACACTGAAATATTTATCAAAATATCTTATTTTATGTTCAAAAATTGAAAATACTCTATTCTGTCAAAATATCTATCATCATTAATTCACCACACGTTGTTCCAAAGCTATATGCCTTTATTTATTCTGTGTTGTTGATTTTTTTTGTCCACATAATGGTTCCAACAAAAACTTAGTGTCATGCCCCTGTCCATGGTGCTGAATGCTGCTCCTTTATAAAAGACACACTAATCTTTTAGTCATGCATCAAATGGACTTAATATTAAAATAGTTTGCTACATCAACAATAAACTAAAAAGCCAGATATAACCTAGCTGTTTTACTCTTTTGCAGTAGCGACACTGCAGAGTGACCCTTCAAAGGAACACATTAAAAACAAATGAAAAATTAAAAACGTCAGAAAACCTAAAAGCCAGATGAGTAAACCATCTGTACTTGTATTTAGACCCACAGTGTTCTTTTCTACTAAATGAAAAATGTGACTGTTTGTTTTTGCAGCCAACTGTATACAAGTGATTTTAATTCTTATTTATGTTCAAAGATTAATCCCAATCATGACAAGGTTACCAATCAATGGCATGAAAAAATGCCTGGCTCTCTTCAAATGAAATAATCCAATCTGCAGGTTTAGTCCTTCTCGTGGAAAGGAATGGGGTATTTTAGATGTGTGCTCTTTGTGTTACCTTTTGCACAGGGCTGAACCATTTCTCTCTAAGCTCCAATCACCATTGTACGACTGTTCATTCCTCTGAATTCGGATTCGGGCAATCATTCAACAGTAATAAGATCAGGGTCCTTGCTTGCATGCATCATTCCCAGCCTCAAAGGCTGGAGGAAATTTTCTCACCCTCTTTTTTTCCTTCAAACCTTTGCAAGTGGAAAATGTGACAGTTTCGACCGAAGTGTATTTACCATTAGCGCCGTTCTAGAGGCATAAACGTTGCTATCTCTTCTTTATTATGGGAAAGGTAATATCAGATGCCCAGAAAAGGCCATTGAACAGCAGGTTACTTTGCCTGCCAATGACTGAATTAGCTAATTGTTACTGACATTTTCCCTGTGTTGTTTAAATCAGAGCCGTTTTGATCCATCGATCACTAATGTTTGCTCACCAAAGGAGGACATGGGTTAGAAATGTCACCCTTTTGGTCATCAGCCCAGAGTCTTGGTTGAGCCTTTCTCTGGAAGCTGGTAATTGTCACCCAGTCTGTATTGGCAGTAGTCAGCAGGAAACTCAGCAGGCAGTGATATTTACAGATATTCCTGTCCAGAGACCTGCCAGCATACACCTTCATTTTTAGCCCCACATTATATGTGAAGTTTACAGACAGCGGAGAAATGACTATTTCCGCTTCAATTAGAGATGATTCTGTTTTTTGCTAAAATTAGAATTTTTTGGTTTTCTAAAAAAAGATAGAGAACTTAAAACCTGATTAGCATAAGTCAAGCTGAACCTTTTTTCGTCTAGAGATAAAAGACACAAAAATGACAATAATTAAATAAATAAAAGAAAACATCAGGCGTTTCAACTGATAACACTTTAGTGCAATAGTAAATGGTTTGTGGGCAGCGAGGGTGGTTTGGCTCTTTGATGGATAGTTTAATGACACTTACAACAACACACAGGATCCTTTATCTCAGAACGTCATCTTGGAAATTGCCAGTAATTTATCTAGTCTGGCTTGTCTCTCTCTGTGAGATGGCTGAACACTTCACTGTAAAAAAATTATTAGGGTGTCATAAAGCTTTCCTCATATATTACGGATGAGCCGCCCACGCAGTTGGTATTAAAAACAATTTTAGGTCGATTCGCTTACAATGCCGCTTTCTCCAGAGATTTGTAGTCTATTTATCAGTGCTCCTTATTTTATAGTCATTTAATGGTTATCAGTGATAGTTGAAGTGCAGGAGTTTGATCAAGACTGAGTAGGTGATCATTAACTGGACCGGCTGCTCCAACTGGCATTTGGTAATTTCCTCTGACTGGCAGAAATCCCAGATTTATTCGGCTGTCTTCAACGCTGTGGAATATTTTAGACGTTCATGCGCAAGACAACACACACTGTTTCATTTTTTTCTGTGTATGTTTTCCAGCACAGATCAATTTTGGTGGCTGGTTGCTTGCTTTTGGCATCATCCAAATAGATTCCTCAGCAATATCACAGATTAAAATCACCTTTCAGCACATTCTGTTACATTAATACAAAGAAATGATAATGTGCAGTGCATATGTAATTATATAAGTAAGCAACTAGGTACGAGAGGCTGTGCTGTATTGTGAATAAGTCACGGCTGAAGGGCATTGTTAGGCA
Source organism: Ancherythroculter nigrocauda (assembly GCA_036281575.1). Classification (NCBI taxonomy): domain Eukaryota; kingdom Metazoa; phylum Chordata; class Actinopteri; order Cypriniformes; family Xenocyprididae; genus Ancherythroculter; species Ancherythroculter nigrocauda. Next base: position 35,269,700 of record VTFQ01000001.1, read on the forward strand.
CGACGCGAAGCCCCTTCAGCCGTGACTCATTCACGATACAGCACTAGCCTCGAGTACCTTATTGCTTTTATAAAACGGTTACCACACAATACAAATATTAAAGCCAAAAATACATGTATCAATGCAGCTTTCATGAAGTAAAATCACTAAAAGTCTTCCTTCCGCCGGAAAAAAATAGTCCCTGACCGTGAACAGCAACAGAAGTTACATTATTACGCCATTAGATGGCGGCAAAGGCTGCCTTCATGAGTGTGTCAGTCAGTAGTGAAGACTTTTATATTGAAAAGACTGAATTGTTGTGAACACGGAACAAGATGCAACTGACAAAAGCTTTGACTAGCACTGTCAGTCACGGGAAAACCCCTTAACTGTTAAAAGGACAAGATAATACATCGGACATTTAAACAAAAAAAAAATTTAAACTCGCTCAATCGATCTCTTTCTCACAGTACTCTTCTAGTTCTACATAATACAGAACAATATCAATGAGAACATAAAGTTTACGTTGCTAAGAGTGGTTGCTAAGTGTATTGTGTAGTGATACACAGAACCGTTGGATGAAGCGGTCATAGCCGTGGTTTATCGTGAATAAAACACAGCTATTGATCAATCAGAATCAAGGACAGGAACTAACCGTTTTATAATGCATAATTAATATGCAGTTAAATTTGATTATCTTCTTTTCTTTTTTTCTGCACGAGTCTTGTGTGCCAACGTGTGTCTTTGAAAATCTTCATCTTGAGGTTTATTTTATTTATTTTTTTACATTCTCATAAAAATGATAATCGCTAGGCAGGTGTGATGAAGATTTCAACACCCTCTCAATAGCTTCCTTTTTTTAATGCAGTCTCATGTTCATTTATAGCATCTGCTTCTCTGACACTCTTGGAAACCGGGCGCTTCCAGGCCCAAACCAGAGTGTCATCTACTGTGGGCTCTGACTAAATTGAATCCAAACAAAATGGCAGAGAAATGAGAATCGCTGCTCATTGATGTCATCTATCACAGAGCCACAGTCAGCCAGACTGGAAATGACTCTTCTAATGATATGTGCCTGGCCCTGTGCAAATAAAACTAACTGGGTTGTCTTTGGCGGCTGAGGTCATGGATAATGATTAGAAACTATCATCGCATTAAGGCCTGATTTGCAGATGGTGTGAGCATATTTGCACATCTTCGCTTCTTTATATGCCGCGTGTTAGCTTGCTCGGAAAGGCCACTATTAATGTTTATTGATCATTTTATGTTGGTTTACAAGATGCAGTTTAGTTTTCTTTTGCTGCTTTGCGCATTTCCTTGAGGTCCAACTACTTTCAGGAGCGTGAAAGCAAGAGGATATAGTTATAATGCTGTTCTTAAAGGGCCAGTCAACAAAAACAGAATCATTTACTCCCCATCATGTTGGTGCAAACCTTTTTCAAAGTTGATTTTTATTCTACTGTGGAACACAAAAAGAGATATTCAGCAGAATGTCCAAGCTGCTCTCCATTTATTAAAAATGAACCAGAGTTTGGAACCAGGTGATGGAATGATATGAAAGTAAGAGGAACACATTGTAAACATTATCAGTTTGGCTTGATGGTGAGTAAATGGTGGCAAAATGTTCATTTTTTGTGTAAACTATCCATTTTATTCTCCATGTAATGAAATACAGCAATTTGCATTATTGTATTGTATAACAATACAATAGTTAATTGTGTTTTATTAATGGTTAATGAACCCTAATTAATGTTTTTGAACAGTCCAACATACATATTTAATGTAAATTGATTATGTTGTGTTTGAATGGCAATCACATACAGGCTGTTATGAGCTGGTCCCTTCTAGAAACAGAAGCACAATCTCCTTGTGATTCACATTCAGGCGGGCTGCAAATAGAAACTGCACTGCAAACAGTTTGTGTTCAATGGATTTTGACTGGATTTTTTCCTTAGGTTGTGATGTGCAATCAGACTGCAGAAGTCCTTGCAGAAACAATAGGTGATGAATACTAAAAAGGAAGCACATGAAACCAAACAACAATAAGATCATTTTTTATGTTGAGAATATGTATGTGTTTGGGAATAGTCAAGGTTTAAAACAACTCTATTGACATTTCATGGTCAAATCGTAAACTGGAAATTCATTTATATATTATCTGAATATTGTTTATTATGTTGCATTGTTCCTGAAATTGTTTGACAATGTTGTTCAAATATGTTATTTAAATAATGAAATTTTATTTAATTATCATTTTATCTCTTAATTACAACTATTTTATGACATAAATTACTTTGAGAAAATTTATTTCAATGTCATAATTGTTTTGTTTTTTCTCAATTTCAACTTTTATGTCGTAATTTAGACTTTTGACTTGGTATGTCATAACTTTGACTTTTTATGTCATTACTGTGATTTTTATCTCATAATTTTCACTTTTATGTCAGCTATGATTTTTTATCTCAATTTTGACATTTTATCTAATAATTATGCCTTTTTATCTCATAATTTTTTCTTTTTGTCAAATATGACTTTTTAAGTCAAAACTATGACTTTATCTCATAATTTCAACTTTGTCATGTCTTTTTATATCATAGCTTTTACATTTTGTCACAATTATAGCTATTTCATAATTTTTTACTTTTTTTGTCATAATTGTTTTATCTTATTTTCAACTATTTTGTAATTTACTCAGTATGTCATCATTTTGACTTTTTATGTCATAACTATGACTTTTTATCTCATAATTTTGACTTTGTCATAAATGACTTTATCACATAATTTTCTCTTTTTGATGTCAGCTATGACTTTTTAATCTCAATTTCGACATTTTATCTCATAATTATGCCTTTTTATCTCATATTTTTTTCTTTTTGTCAAATATGACTTTTTAAGTCAAACCTCTGACTTTATCTCATAATTTCAACTTTGTCATGTCTTTTTATATAATAATTTTTACATTTTGTCACAATTATAGCTATTTCATAATTTTTACTTTTTTGTCATAATTGTTTTATCTTATTTTCAACTATTTTGTAATTTACTCAGTATGTCATCATGTTGACTTTTTATGTCATGACTTTTTATCTCATAATTTTGACTTTGTCATAAATGACTTTATCACATAATTTTCTCTTTTTGATGTCAGCTATGACTTTTTTTTAATCTCAATTTTGACATTTTATCTCATAATTGTCATTTTGTCAACTATGACTTTTTAAGTCAAAACTATGACTTTACCTCATAATTTCAACATTGTCATGTCTTTTTATGTCATTTTTTTTTTTTACATTTTGACATATTACAACTTTTTATGTCATAATTGTTTTATCTTTATCTTATTTTCAACTTGTCGTAATTTAGACTATTTTATAATTGACTTGGTATATCATCATTTTGACTTTATGTATAACTGACTTTTATGTCATAGATTTGACTGTCATAAATGTCTTTATCTCATAATTTTCACTTTTTGTCAGTTATGACGTTTTATTTAAATTTTGACATTGTATCTCATAATTATGCCTTTTTATCTCATAATTTTTGTCTTTTTGTCAACTTTTTATGACTTTTTAAGTCAAAACTATGACTACCTCATAATTTCAACTTTGTCATGTCTTTTTATATCATAGCTTTTACATTTTGTCGCAATTATGACAATTTCATAATTTTGACGTTTTACGTCATAATAGTTTTATCTCATTTTCAACGTCGTAATTTAGACTATTTTATAATTGAGTTGGTATGTCATCATTTTGACTTTTTATGTCACAACTATGACATTTTAGCTCATAATTTTGAATTTTCATGTCATTGTTTTGTCTTATAAGTCTCATAATTACACCTTTTTACATCATAATTATGACATTTTCTTTCATATAGGTAGGAAAAAGGGTTTCCATATCTTCCATAGTTATTTTGCCTTTTGTGCTCAGCTGAGATGTTTTCTTCTAACAATTCTAGATTTCTGTCATTAAAACAAAAGGTTAAATCTGGCAGTCACACTGCAGTTGGGGTTCTTCTATAAATGCATTTAATGGCACATTTACATGTCTGTGTAAATGCACTTGTTGTAGTAGGATATAAACCTTAAGATGCGACTTCCTTTGCAAGACACCTGCAGACAGAAAAACCTGAACTGAGGGGTCAGTGTGCCCACTGTGGGGATGTCCCATACACCACTGCACCAGAGACTCCGTTCCAGATTGCTAATGGTAAATCTGTAGCATCAGTGGTCAGATTGTAGAGTGCAGTCAGAAATACTACCTAATAACCGTTGCCGCACAAGATTTTATAGGCTTACTCTGTTCTCAGTAAATTGACAATATATCTCCTTTAAAGGCTTGTGCACAGGTCCCAGTGCTATCTGGGAGCCACGGTGCTAAGTGTCCTTCCTAAAAGCTTTCAAATGCTCTTGCTCTGCAAGATTTAATCTCTTGTATTAGGTAAGTTGTTCGTGGTGATTCTGCAACTTTCAGTATTGGCTATGTAAATTATTGCTATTTGTGCCATTGACCCCAGCCACCAAGAGAAGCACTTGTCTGTGAAATAGGTTGACATGGCCCATTGATCACAATTATAGCAGGTGATTTGCTCCAGGCCCTGGTCAAAACAGTGCTCTGAAATAAGGGCTTGAGAGTGGAATCCATATTGCATCCAGGAGGTGATTAACATGGTGCAAAACCCCGGTGGACTCTCTGTGCACTAATGAGGGAGACACACAAACTTGCCTCAAGTCAAAGTAATCAGACTGCTGTGTTGTGCTATTTCTTGATGGGAGGAAAATCCATCTCATCATAGAGCAAATGTTTTATATTATTTTTCAGAGCCTGTTTTTTTTTAGCATTCACAAGTGCCACAGATCGAAAACTATCTCATTTAGGTTGCAGAAGTGCATACTGTAGGTGAAGAACTGAGAGGTGTTCCACTATATTACAAAGCACTTTCTCTCGCTCTCTCTCTCTCTTACTTACTTTTCAACTTTCGACAGCCTGATTTTGTCATCTTTTGTCCCACTAATTCGGCATTTTAGAGCAAAACCTGTCTCTTATTTACCAACCACCAATTTAACCAGATGTTAAATCCGTCAAAACAGCACCTTATAGTGAGTATTTAAATTTAAACTGTGTATTTAAATTCAGCACAACCACACCTCTTATGCAAATTAGGCTTATTATGAATTGCAAATTATTGACAAAACTTGTGCTGTTTGGTATTTCTATGAAAGCAGGTGGCAAACCTTCATTCAAGAGATGTTTGTGTACAGTTTGTATCAATCATGGTAGCAGTTATTCATCAAAAAATATGAATTGAAGGAGAACAGCATTCAAACTGGGCACATTTCCTTTTTAAAGTCACCATAAAATCAAAAGGTATCTTTTTTTTTTTTTTTTTTTTGCAGTATTTATTACAAAAGATTTATCCAGACACATTATCATCATCATCACCATCATCATTATTATTTTTATTATTACAAATTCATGTGCCCTCATAATCTTTAATAACAATTACTGGTGCGAGGGCGGGACAACCTGTCACTCACATGACATCACAGCAATAGCAAACCACAACCATCCAATCAATTCCCCATGGACAAAATCAGGTCTCACACTACACTTTTTCTTGTTCATGAAGCAGTTTCACTCAGATATATGTCCGAATACATCAGAAAAGGACTATCACAACTTCTGTTTCATGATCATTTACTCATCCTCATGTTCCAAATGTATATGACTTGCTTTCTTCTGCATAGCACAAAAGAACATTTTGCTTTGGTCCGTACAATGAAAGTCAATTGTCTCCAAAACAACACTGGACCCTGCTGTTTTTATTGTATGGGCATAAAACAAAGATGTTTTTCCAAAATGGCTTCTTTTGTGTTCCACAGAATAAAAGGTTTACAGGTTTGGAATGACATGAGAGGTAGTAAGTGATGAGAGAATTTTCATTTTTGGTTGAACTATCCCTTTCAGACTCAAAGCCTGTCATCATAGTTTAAGTGACAAGGACTTTCAGTGTTTGACAACAGGGAAAAAAAAGTGAACACGGACACCTATTATGAGGAGGGCTTTCTTCAGAAAAGAGGGGTCTGAAATCATGATATCAAAATGTCTGTGGCAGTTATCGGCAGTCACACGCAGAGCTGAGCGACATTAATGGCTGGCTTTGCAGTCTGTGAGCTCTGTAATATTTCTTTCTTCCTGACCAAACAGAACAGCAATATTTGGCCTTTTACTGTCACAAACACCCTGGCAAAAAGTCTAAAAGAGATCAGCAATGCACTAAAGCGCATGCATAATTCATACGCAAAGGAGAAATTTTAGAGTTCTCAGAGGTTTAGCTGGATTCATTATTGATGGGAGGATCTTGCTTAGTCTCCTCTTCATAGTCAGTGTTCATTTACTTTCAACAGAGAAGACACGTTACTGTTATCCCTTGAATATCAGCTCTCAATTAATGTTCTTACCCGGATTTGGGCCTGGATTTTAACTGAAAGGCATATATGAAAACAAGGAAAGGAACATGGAACAAAAATAGCTGTCTGCTTCTTCATTGCAGAAACTTCTCAGATCAATGCTTATGAAATACATTATAATGCAACAAACAGACCGCAATTCTCGGAGAAAATATGAGATGAACACGTAATATTAAAACCATGTAAATAAAGGAAACAATTTTCTGACAAAATCTTCTTAGCGTTACTTGAAATGAATAATATAGATGGATAATTTGTCAGTACCATCATTATTATCAACAAGCATTAGAGATGTTTAATTTATCAGTATCAATATATGTTATACAACACTTAAAGGAACACTCCACTTTTTTTCTAAATAGGCTCATTTTCCAACTCCCCTAGAGTTAAACAGTTGAGTTTTACCGTTTTCGAATCCATTCAGCCGATCTCCGGTTCTGGCGGTACCACTTTTAGCATAGCTTAGCATAGTTCATTGAATCTGATTAGACCGTTAGCATCGCGCTTAAAAATCACCAAAGAGTTTTGATATTTTTCCTATTTAAAACTTGACTCTTCTGTAGTTAAATCGTGTACTAAGACCGACGGAAAATGAAAAGTTGCGATTTTCTAGGCTGATATGGCTAGGAACTATACTCTCATTCCGGCGTAATAATCAAGGAACTTTGCTGCCGTATCATGGCTGCAGCAGGCGCAATGATATTATGCAGCGTCTCTCACAAACGTCTCCATGGTTGCAAGGCACGTTCCCTGTGCAAGCAGGGGCTCACGGGCGCTGCGTAATATCATTGCACTGCTGCAGCCATGATACGGCAGCAAAGTTCCTTGATTATTACGCCGGAATGAGAGTATAGTTCCTAGCCATATCAGCCTAGAAAATCACAACTTTTTATTTTCCGTCGGTCTTAGTACACGATTTAACTACAGAAGAGTCAAGTTTTAAATAGGAAAAATATCAAAACTCTTTGGTCATTTTTAAGCGCGATGCTAACGGTCTAATCAGATTCAATGAACTATGCTAAGCTATGCTAAAAGTGGTACCGCCAGAACCGGAGATCGGCTGAATGGATTCGAAAACGGTAAAACTCAACTGTTTAACTCTAGGGGACTTGGAAAATGAGCCTATTTTCAAAAAAAGTGGAGTGTTCCTTTAAGGTGATGATATGATACACAGGGCAACTTTTTGCTGAGCGATGTTGCTTGGGCACTTTCCCATTGAGAATGGGCAACAAATGTCTGTCTGGATACTTTAGATAAAAATTTGTTGCCCATTTTCAATGGGAAAGTGCCCAAGCAACATCGCTCGACAAAACTGCCGGCAACATTGCTCAAAAAGTTGCCCTGTGTATCATCACCTTTAGTTATGACTGTTGCATTTGATTGGAAAAATGTATTATTAATGGTGGAGATTTTTCAGTGACTCTTTCAGGTTGCAAGTGACTGTCTCATTTGAATAATTGAGCTAATTTGTTCAAAAACACCAATTCATTCATGAATGAGACAAGTATCTGGGTGCTTCTCAATTGGAAGTTGCCTAGTAAGGCTCATATCTACGCTGTTATCATCAAACTTTTATGATGTGGCTTGCCACGCGCACTTATTAGACTTTTCATTCTAGCATTTAATGCTGAGGATGACTCAAGTCTCCGAAGGACTGGACTAGGAAGGACACAGTCTCATGCAGCATTCTAATTGAGTGAGTCATTAAATCATTCACTTAATTCATTCAAAAACACTAGCTGTCTCCGAAATCGCCCCCTATACCCTTAAATAGGGCACTATTTGAGGGGACAGCCATTTGTAGTGGTGTACGAAACAGTGGACATAATCGAGTGCACTCATTTAATCCCACAATGCACTGCAGTAACGGGTATATAAACGATATACACTCGATTACCCATAATTCACTTCTGAATCATCCATCCATTTTCCAAACCGTTGATCCAATGTGGCTACATATCATACAGGTATAAATTGCTTTTTAATTGATTATTAAATTGTTTAATTAATGTTTATATGTAACGAGAGGAGTCCACTGGAGGCGTGTGTAGTGTTGAACCCGTGTGCAGTTTTATTAACGTGATCCGAAATACAAAATAGAAACATGAAACAAAAACAAAGACGTGACTTGACTTGACTTGACTTGACTACAGAAACATACACTCACCAAACAGCGGGTTACATTAAACAATACATGACAAAGGAACATGGGGAAGACAATGGCTATAAATACAAGTACTGATGGAACACATGACTAAGACAACCAATGGGGAAGTGACACAAGGAACAAGAGAACCAATGACAAAACAGAACTGAAAACCACATGACCATAACCAACCAATGAGAACATGCCACATAGACTAAGGGAGAACATGAGGAGCAAGGGAAACATGACACAAACAAGCAACATGAAACAGACTACAAAATAAAAGACATGGAACCCAAAACATAAACACAAAACCAAAACACCCGTGACATTATACATGCTAGAGTTCAAGATAAATCTTTTCATTACTACTGGAGGTGCCAGTTTGCTAAGATGCAAATGATTTTTAAACAGCAAGCACAAACTATGCAAAAGCGGCAGCCCTTCCAGCACAATCAGTGTCCAAATTTGCTCACTTTTCATCCACTCCTTCAAGTGGACTATATTAGTGGACTAATGTAGGGAATAGTGAATGAGGGTATAGGGGGCGATTTCGGACGAGAGAGTCATAGAATCATTCAACTGATTCAGTTCAAAAACACTGATTCAATCAGGAAGGCATCACCACTACTGTGGGTTAGAGATGTGAAGTGCAACAGCTGGGACTTTTTGTACATTTACCCCCAGTTTCACAGACAAGGCTTAAGCTAGTCCCAGACTAAAATGCACGTTTGAGCATTTTTGAGTTTATCTTAAAATTTGTCAGCGCCATTGTTTTGTCTCAAGATGCACACCAGTAATGTTTTTTTTTTCCTAAGGCATGTTTATGAAAGCTACTTAACCCTTAAATGCATACCTCGGGTCTTTAGTGACCCGGGACGTCATTCACTACCCTCCTCCTCGTTCATTTTTTAAAGTTAGACATCAACCTTCTTGGTATTCCTCAATCAATTCATTATAAAGAATATAACAAGAAAAAATCATAAAATTATAAAAGAATGCCTATTTTTGTATTCATTTTTTGTAAAAATTGTATAGGGTCGCTAACGACCCGAGGTGTGTATGAGTGTACATATATTTTTTTCTGCACAACAATAATTGAATCTTAGATGACGAAATAAGTGCAATTCACCTTTATTCCACAAGGTGGCAATGTCTGATACACAATGCTGAAGTGACGACTCACTCAGACAGAAAACAAAATAATAAGAAAAACATGAAATGGCTCAGCGATTTACTGCAGAGCAAGTGCTGAACGCAATCAAATATGACTGTAACTGTTACTGGATGGATCTGGTGAAGCTGTTAGTGATTGAAATATTGATTATGAAGATGCTGAAAATTACATAGTTTTGAGAATACGTTTGAGATCACGAATGGGCTCATATTCGTGACCTCAAACATAAAACTAGCCTATAATTTGCTGAATTTACTGGGAAATGAGCTCTGACGAGCACAGTGATGATGGCATAAAACATCTGCTCAAACTGAGCCCTTTCAAGCTCCAAAAGGTAACAAAATATGATTTATTTTATTCTTCTGTAATTGCTACTCTAATATCAGAGGAGTTTTATATTATCGTGACAGGTAGAGATCCATCAGTGTTAGATATAGATCCGGGTCGATAAAGACCTGAATATGTAAGAATGATTGGCGAAACAGTCATGCATTTAAGGGTTAAATGCCCTAATTAAACTAAGGCCTAATCCTGGCTTAATCTAAACCCTGTCTGTGAAACCAGGCCTTAGATTACCTTTGCCGTTAACTAACACACCTCAAATGAAGTTCCCTTTTTCAAACTATAGCCTATATTATAATGCTTTAATGCTTAAATTCACTTGTCCCAAAACATGTTTTCTTAGCTTCACTTTTTACGTACTGTATATATTTCTAAATTAGTTTATACATTTACTTTGACATAAAACATATACATTGTCTTTGACATAAAATACACTTTACTGTTATACACTGTTATACATACAGATTTTTAATGTGTATAACCATTAAATTCATTTATGTTCTAAACTCAGATATTTGGTCAGGATTATTATAGCCTGAGCTTGACCAGTTTGTTTGATAGACTGACATTTTCTTCCTCTGACAAGACTAAAAAATAATTTAATTTTAACATTTTTTAACAAGCCTACTCATTCCAAAATCCACCAAACTGTAAAAGTGACCCTGCATGATATGCTTAAGAAAGATAATGATGACGATGAGAGTACTGAGATAAATGGACCGGTATATATCAGAAAAGAGAAGGCTGGGGGATGGATGCATGAATATTTGATCACACATGATGACTGTGGCAAATACTGATGGAGGTGTTCTCAATTTTCTGCATAGTTTGTCTTGTCACAGAGGACCGATTCTATATTCATACAATTCAGCAGTTTGGCACAGGCTCAGTCGTAGACAGGTGGTGTGTGCTGGATGAGATAGCTCACACCTTCTGCTAAAAGGAAAATAAAACGGAAGGAACAGAAGAAGTGAGAGAAGTTTAAACATTGATCATTTCCTCATGTGACAGGGTGTCTTCTGGAGAAAGAGATGAAATGGATTTTGGTTTTGTGAAACAGAAAAGTAGTCACTTGTGTAGAAGCTCACACTCTGTCAGTGTGAAGATCAGCACAGAGCTCTGGTCTTTCTATTCGACATTACAGTAAGTCTCAGCTTCAGACAGTATACCCATAGACTGAACATGGACCTCCTGATGCATTTTGTACACACAAATGACAAAAGATTTCCAAAATAATAAGCTCCAGTCTGACAAAGTAAGTCAGTTCACTTGGTGGCCGTGTGACGCTGAGCAGCTCTTTTCTGTATACGCTAAAAATAAAGGTTCTTTATTGGCATCAATGGTGTTCCATGAAAAACCTTTGACATCCATGAAGCTTTTCTATCGCACAAAAGATTCTTTGTATTAGAAAAAAGGCTTTGCAAAGTTGAACTGAATGTCTTTGTATTTGGTATTTCACCCTTTTGTTTTAATGACAACAGGGCTGCATTAATTTCACATGTTCGTGTAAAACCGTATGATCATGTTCTCCATCATTATTTGAGATGATCCAAAGAGCATTTTGTGCTTCGATGAAATGAAAATTGGAGGAATAAACCAAGCAGTGGGTGGCATTTGATTGTGCGTTTTCAATGATTCACCTGACCTCTTTAACATTCATCCCTCCTTCACTTCACATATGGAGACTCTCTCATGGGCAGACATTCAGACAGAAGCAGAAGTGAGAGGAGCAGCCTGGAAAAAACTACCCGCAGTTCATTTTCAATGAGTGGACACAATTAAAACAGCTACAAACCTCTTTTAACAACACTTAATAATAATAATACTGTTTTTTTGCAATGGATTTAAAGGGACAGGACATCTAGCTTGTTAAACACATCCATTATTGTAAACATTTAATGAAATTCACTGTCATGCTGACTGCTTAAAGCAAACTGATTTCTGTCATTATCATCTTCACTACTACAAAAGCATTTGAGGACCACCTAAGTCTTTTTTCTCTCCTTTTCTCTCTTCTCCCCTCAAATAAACACTGCTGTTGTGCAGTTATTTGAATGATTTTCCACCATGCTGGTCTATTATTGTAGGATTAACTCCGTCAGATGTACAAGCCCCTAAACGGCATGTAAAACCAAACAAATTTGGTTCATTTTCATTTTACATGTTAGTCTTCTTTCATCCCTCTACATCATTAGGATATTTTCACACTTGGTCCTTTTCAGGGGTCTGAGTGCAGTTTGCTGGATTTTTGGCCCATATGTGAATGGAAGCATCTGAGGACCAAACCAAATTATAATTCGCGAATGGAAAATTCAAGTGAGCCCAGAGCGATTTGTGTTCATAATGCAGGTTTTTAGTGAACTGTACTCCCAGAACCTCCCAGAATTGTCTCGGTTCAGTTCGCTTTAAAGGGGTCTGAGATTTGGAGCATTCACTTATGGACCAAAAGTCCAGCAAAGCATGCTCAGACACCTGAACACGACCAAGTGTGAAAACACCCTAAATGAGGCTAGCCACAATAGAGAAATAACTAAATATAATAACTACATTTCAGAATTTAATTTTTGACGTTATTATGCCAAAGCAATATTCTAATATGCTACTGAACAGGATTCATTATTTAATTATTAAATTAAAACAAAGACGTGTGTATATAATCCCCACTTAAGTGGAGATTTCTTTAAATAATCATTCAAGTAAACAATCAATAACTAAGAAATTAAAAGCAGTGAGTGATATATGCATGATTATTTGTAATTGTGCCACTGACAGAATATATATAGGCTAATTCGTCACAGACAGGCAGCACCTTCTGCATCGTAATAATCTCTTGATCCTTTGGTCCTAAAACATCCAATTTAAATGAAATTGCCAGACATGTTCACAATTCAAAAGCGCTCCAGTGCCTTACAGCAAGCTCACCCTGTGTGTCTGTGTAGCGGTGCACTGCAGTCGGAGCAGCATGTGCTCTGACTGATCACGAGGCAGGAGAAGCTCTTCAGAAGCATCTAATAAGACCTTAAGGGCTCTCCTGACGCCTCATGTGAAGGACGTAATGCCCCTCTGGGCATCACTGTACTGTAGTATCACATACTAATCATAACATCGTTTCCTCCATGGATGGGGCAGTGTGTCATCATCTGTTCTAATGGCTGATAGATAAAAACTAACTTCAGACAGTAGGAGGACAGCTCACTGTTGTAGTTTTACCGAAGAAGTATCATCAGAGCCGCCGCTCCAACCATGCGCATCACGCACTGTGCGTAGGGCACCAAGTGCTGAGGGGGCACCAAAAATAGCCTAATTATTATTTTTTTAAATGCCGGTATAGCCTATAGAAATATTAGGCATATTTTAGCCATGTATATGTAACAAAAAAGGGGGAACAATAAAGATATTTAATAATTGCTCTAGTCTAGTCTAGAAAGTACCCCCCCCCACCCCCCCCGTGCCGGATGGTCCGTTCCGGTTGTTCGCGCGGGCGCCTGCCTGACGCAGTTTGACAGATTTGAGCATGGCTCCGAAAAGACAGCAGGAGTCGGGTGCTGAGAAACGAAAGAAGAAGAAACTGCGAGATGATGCCCGTGCATCACTTTCAGGTAAGTCCATGTTTAATCATTCATGAATACGGGAAATGTGCTGCATGTGCGTGCTGCTGCTAATCGTAATGCGCCTCGAACTTGCTGACGTTAATGTTAGCATTAGCAAACTATGTTATTATAACTTACAACTTCGGTGCAAGCTAAATTGAGATTTTACTGTTAAACATTACCTATTTTAAAAATAACTGACCTGACGCCAGCTAGCTGTTACTTTTTTTTTTCTTTTTTTTTACTATCTTTCTTTAGATATTGAGCAGTAGCCTAGTTTATGGTTTATTTTGACGTGACGGTGGTTAATACTTTCTCAGTAACGTTAACAGTTAGCAGTCAGTGCAGTGCACATGGTAGGCTAACAATTCCTGTTAAAAAAAAAAAAATAAAAAAAAAAATAAAAAAAATAAATAAATAAATATATAATATATATATATATATATATATATATATATATATATATATATATATATATAAAATATAAAATGTCATTATGAATGATATAAAGCAAACATTACTGTTGATTTGTGTGCATTATTGCACCTCATTCAATTATGCTTTATATTAATTAGATTTAGATTTACATTTATTTATTCATTTAGCAGATGCTTTTATCTAAAGCGACTTACTTTTATACTGTTTTATACTGTGATGCTGCTATTGTGTGTTATTGGTATTGAGTTATGTTTGGTAATAAAAAGTTAAACTGGCAAAAACAAACGTTTTTTTTTTTTTCTCGGGGTCGGGGTGGGGGGCATCATAAAGGAATTATGCTTAGGGCACCAAAATGGCTAGCAGCGGCACTGAGTATCATGATGACAATAATAAAAACAAACACTCTACATACTGTGGATAGTGAAAACAGAAAACAGCACAGGGACTTTGTATTGTATCAGTCTGCTTTTGTGTAAGGTGTGGGGTTTATAAGTGACTCCTTCTGGACATTACAGCTTTACACCAGTAGGAGGTGACAAGTCTTTTAGAGTGAATCATTCGTTCAATTGATTCGTTCAAGACACTAGCTCGGCATCCGAAATCGAATACTTCTCTACTATTTAGTATGCAAAAAGTCACCGAAACACAAAATATCGCCTTGAACGTACTTCCGGTTTATGCATTCTTCAAAATGCGTATGCTGTATGTCCTATGCCTTCCTTATTCTACTTACAGAAAAAAAACGAAACTGGTGCTGCGTTCGTTTCATAAGTAGAATAGGAAAGGCGTAGGTTCAAGTACGTTCAAGGCGATATTGTGTGTTTATAAAGCATAAACAGTTGTATTTTTTTCGAAAATGACCGATCGATTAGCTAGATAAGACCCTTATTCCTCGTCTGGTATCGTTTAAAGCCCTTTGAAGCTGCATTGAAACTGTAATTTTGACCTTCAACCTTTTGGTGCCCATTGAAGTCCACTATAAGGAGAATAATCCTGGAATGTTTTCATCAAAAACCTTAATTTATTTTCGACTGAAGAAAGAAAGACATGAACATCTTGGATGACATGGGGGGTGAGTATTATCAGGAAAAGTTTAGCCTACCTTTAGCCTTTTGCTTCTGGCGACTGCATTTAGGCTTCAAAAAAGTTGTGTTCATCTGTGAAGATTATCTTGATGGACAAAATGTGTAAGTATCATAGACTTTTATTGATCACAGAACTTATTTTTTGTGATAATCCAAAAGCCTATGGTATCATAGTACCACTATACTCTCTAATCGCTCTTGCTGTACTTTGATGTTATACCACATCGATCGATCTGTATAGCGCCGCTTCAAGTTGAACACACCTATTGATTCATTCAGGAACAATAAAGTGACTTGCTTAATTCGGAACGGCATACTAGCATACTTATTATTTCTGCCACGTAACGATATGATAAAAATAGTATGAAATAATAATATGGGAAACTATGTGAAAAAATAAGTCTGAAACCAAGCAAAAACAAGTAAAAATGATTTACAGGCTGAAAATGTTTATTTTTGGTTTGCCTTAAAGGTGCTAAAGAGGATCTTTTCGTCGACTGAGAAACCAAAGACTGTTACTGAGTTTTTGAAATGAGCGCATGCGTAAGAACAACCCCCTCCTTCGAAGGAACGCCTCCCAAAACTCGTAAACACTCGTATTGGAACACGAGTGTTTACCACCGGCATTCGCTGTGTGGTGTTCGTGGATTCATTATGTCGGACTCACCGCAGGTAACTCATAATCTGCAGTTGTTACTCCTGTCTCCGGACAAAAACATCGCATGCGGCGCCTGTGGAGTGTGGAAAGTTACTGGAGCGCGCAGCCGCGCTCGTCTCTCACAAGGAACGTCACGGCAGTGATTGACAAGCCAGAGGGCCAATCGTTTACACGATGATTGCGTAAACGATTGGCTGATGTTTTTAAGGCTCTACCTCGTGCACAGATGATGTATATTAATATTATTCCTTTCAGTGCACCTAATAAATAGTCTTTTATCAGTTAGTAAAGACAGTTTCAAGTAATATTGCAAAAATGTATAAAACAAAACATCCTCTTTAGCACGTTTAAAAGCAATGTCCACTTACCTCACTCTATTTTTGCTGTTTACAGAGCCTAAAGCTGTCACAGAGACAGGTGTGATTTCTCAGAACATCTATCACAGTGATATTATGTAGTATGTATATTATGTGCATGATATTATAAAATCGTTTACAGCACCTTTAATTTATTACAGCCTACCACTGTATGAACTCAAGTAAGTGTTGGCAGCTTGAAAGGTCAACTGTTACGTCCAGTTATGATGGCAGGCTTCCTGCACTGTCCAAAAAACAAAAACCTGAAATGCCTGAAATGAACACTTGGCTTAAACTGGCTTCTTATTCATCCAGATTCCATGTATCTGCATCATTTAAATGAAGTGATATTTGATTTTAATGCATTGATGTGTCTTGAGTGTAAAGCACAATTCAGATTGTTGAATGGGATTTTTTTTTTTTTTTTTGTAGCTTCCCCTTGTGCAAATGAGGTCCGCTGAGCAGTGACACCTTTGACAGCTCAACTAATTGAATGAATCTAAATGGGCACAACTGCCACAACCTGCAGAATTTATGCCAGGATAAGCAGAATAACACGATAAGACATGAAAGTAAAACACATTATCCTCATTTTACTTCAGCATAAACACTTACATTTATCCTATGCTTAAAAAACATCTGTTTCTTCTAAGGATTAATGCTCTTTCTGTATTTTAAAAGGTAACAAATGCATGTTACTGCAGAAAAATGCTTTCATACCTACACAACTCTTTGTTTTCAGAGTGATCTCCACATGTAGAAAAGTGTGCTGTCTTCTCTTTGTGCAGCTGATGAGATTAATGCACAGTGAGCTACAGTATTAATGTCAGATGTCTGACAGTACAGTGTGGTATGAGGTTCGCTGTTGGGCCAAAGCCCAGGTTGCTAACATCCAAGTGTGCCAGGAAGCTGCATTGATGATATCTCACAGTATGAATCCTTCAGAGATATGTACATGTCTACAGAGGCAAAAGAGTCAATTTAAACTAGCAATAAGGGAAAAACCTCAGGTTGTTTTGATTAATGTCCTTCCACAGCCACTACATTTGTTTCCCCTGACAGTGTGGGCATTCACAATTTGTCAGTCAGACCACAGAAGGAGTAAAACACAGCTAATGGAAACACCAGGGGTTGACACTAATCCTTCTTGTCACCTTCAACATTTACCAAAGGAACTTTTACTGACCAGATACAGTCATTTGATTTTAAAGGGATAGTTCAGCCAAAAATAAATATTCTATTGATGTTGATGGGAGAAAAACAAACAAACAAAAAACAAATAAAAAACAATGGACATCAATGGGGTCCCATCAAATGTACTAAAATTAATAACGACAAACAAAACAAAAACCCCTAAAACTAAAACTTAATATATTAAACCTAAATAGTAATATTTAAATGAATAATTAAAAAAAGACCAAAGCGTAAATCAAAAATACTACAAATTAAACTAAAATTGAAAATATAAAATAAACTCTAATTCAAAATATTATACAGAATAACAGTGCTGACTTTTTTGGTGCTATTTAGGGACACTTTCAAATATCATAGAGCAAAAATAAACTGAAAAAACTCCACAGTTACTTAATGTACAGATAATACTTTTCTTTTCTTTTTTTAACTCCGAAATGAGTCTTTGAGAGTTAGAACTTCCAAAAGTAATCTGTACTTATTGCTTTTTGAAAGAAGCATCTGTGCTTTTTTACAGAAAACAAAATGCAATGTACAGTTATGCTCATGGATATTCATGTTACTTGCTTCTGTGTGCCTCAAACAAAACTTGTAATAATAATACAATGATCTTCCAAATATATAAAGCCATAAACTTCACAAACACTTTTCATATCTAGTGATTTGCTAATATAAACACAGTATCTTTTAAACATGATAGTTTCCTGTGGAGCATATAAAAACCAGTGTATCCTGACTCCCAGAAATTTTCTATCTATCTATCTAATATATATATATATATATGAAAACATTATTTCTAAATGTTCTCTGAATGTTTTAAAATGTTCAGTTAATTAAATGTTTTCTTTTTTTAATTCTTTAATTCTTTTTGATTTTTTTTTTTTGCAGATATAGACGAAAAGATATGGATTCAATTGCAGCTTTATATTTTCTATCAAAATAAAAGACAATAATTCACAAAAGCTTTACATACACAATGTAAAGACGACACTGAACATAGGCTGAAGCAAACTGAGGGCTTAAGTACACAGGGTAATGAACAACTCAACAAGAAACAGGTGCGCAACATAATTTGTCTCCACGACAACAAACTAGTAAACGCAGAAAATGGAAAGGAAGCACATTAAAACAAGGAATACACAGGCTGTGTTTTTATTCCTGTAACACAGCTCGTATACGGGAAGAAGGAGGCGGGAACCGGCGAACGTTAAACACTTTAATTCAAAATAAACAAATACAAAACGAAAGTAAAATGCCGGCAGTTCCTCACGGACAACTGCCGGCCACACAAACATAACAAATCATAAAATAAAGTCCAGGCCTGGTCCTCTCTCGTCCTTCACTGTCGGCGCTCTTCCTTTTTATGCTTCCGGAGCTCCTCTGTGAGAGATTCGAGGCCGGTGCACCTCGCAGCTGATGCTTGTTAACACTCGCGTCACCGGCCTCGCGCCGTTCCCTCACGGCTCTCGCCTGCCCTGCTCGTCACAGTTCCTTTTCCTTGCTAACTTCCCTCCATTTCATTTACTCGGATGTAAGCCATTGCTTCTGTTGCACAAATGCCCACAGCTGGCGGAACCCTTGCAATGTGTTTAAATGGAACACCCTAAGCCCTTGATATCTGATATGGAGCTGATTTATTGTTTATATTTTTTGTTTATATTTTTTTCCTTATAAATTAGTTTACTCATAATTTTATAGGACTGTACTGTATGTATGTTTGGGCTGTTTGTCCAAATAAACTTCCCTCATCCACTTGACGAAGTTGAATACACTTTTAAATGGAATGTTCTCTGAAAATTCAAAGCTCTGAGAACAATCCCTGTTAGCTGGGGCCTAAGTGTTTTAAAAGTGCACATTCTACAAATTCAGTTTTTTTGGGATTCAAAAAATGTCTTTAGATTAATGGTCAGAGGGGGAGCATGTGTGTGTGGGGGAATAAAGAGACAAGGATGTGGAGAGCAGTAACACAGACAGTATTGAGTCAGGGGTCCTCCAGTGGGCCAGCGGTGGCACTGCGCTCTCACTGAAGGCTCTGATTAAAGAATGATTTATAGGCCTGCTGAAGAGCCTTTTCAGCAATCCATCTGCTGAATGAGATTTTTTTCCCCCTTCAAGGGGTTTGGTAAATCAAGCCTTCCTGGCAAGGATCCTGGCCGGACAATGTCAATGTATTACTGAACGCGAGTTATTAAACGCTATAATCACGGCAGCACAGGGGGCAGCCCAGTGCACGCTGACATATATTTATCTTGCCAATGCCAGAGGAATAAAATCAGCACGGCGAGACATTGGGTGATTCCTCTTCGGTCGGACTCCAATCTGTGTGCAGAGTGGATTCATGGTAAATTTTTAAGTGGTGTGCTGATCGACGAAGGGAAAGTGGCACTCTTAATTTGCTTTGGGAACATTGTTGGTGATCTAAGAGATTCCTGAGAGGACAGACGTCTCGTCATTAATCTTTCATTCAGGCAGCTTGCATAATAGCTTATGACATTGTATTTGTTCTCTCTGTCTGTCTTGATATGGGACATTATATATGCCCATGAACAAAAAATAAACAACTAAACATGAAACATGAAGGAAAATCAATTTAAAAGAACATTCTGGGTTGAAAATAACCTAAGACTGTTGTTGAATTCAAATGAAAATAAATTAGATGTGTCCCTGAGTTACAATAGGAGTTTATGCGGTGACTGTATCTGTATCGAACTGTCTAAAAGCAGAAATGTGAAGCTTGTATTTTTTGTTGAAGCACTTAAATGAACTTACATCTGTGAAGCTGCTTAAATTGTCCATTGTCAAGGGTTCATGATTTATCTTAAAAACATTTTTTTACTATTTTATAATGTTCCCGACATCCACTTAATATTGGCAAAATTTTTATATCAAAAGTCATAATTTGGTCATAATTTAGAATTAAAAGGCCATTTTTACCCTATTTTTGACACTCAGCTTTAAGGGGCGTGTCTCCTTTAAGAGTTCACTGCTATGATTGTGTAACATCTTTAACCCAGATATCCCTGTTTTTTGACAGCAAAAGTCTGCCGGATAATGAAAATATGTTATCTTGCTGACACAAGTTTGCTGGTTGATGCGTTTTGCCCAACAAAGAAGTTTTAAGTTCTGAAACTTATGCTATGTCAAAGGATCAAGGAAATATTGATTTCTTATTTCTTGGTCCCTTTAAAGGGTTAGTTCACCCAAAAATGAAAATTCTGTCATTTATTACTTACCCTCATGCCGTAAGACCTTCGTTAATCTTCAGAACACAAATTAAGATATTTTAGTTGAAATCCGATGGCTCCGTGAGGCCTCCATAGGGAGCGATGACATTTCCTCTCTCAAGATCCATAAAGGTACTAAAAACATATTTAAATCAGTTCATGTGAGTACAGTGGTTCCATATTAATATTATAAAGCGACGAGAATATTTTTGAGCGCCAAAAAACAAAATAACGACTTATTTAGTGATGGCCGATTTCAAAACACTGCTTCATGAAGCATCGGAGCGTAATGAATCGTGTATTTAAAAATAAATAAATAATTAAATAAAATAAAAATGTTGTGGTAATTTATTTCAACTGTCCACTTTAGATATTCTACTAACTAGAAGTAATTTTGTGACTACGTCAACTAGTAATTAGAGTATAGACTGACTGCTTAATATCTGCTAATACTTTATTTTGATCCTCCCCAACAGACATTCTACTGACTATAAGTCATAAGATTGTCTACTAATTAACAGCTACTATTAATACTCTAGTTGACATGTGGTTGGAAAGTTACTTAAAGTTAGTAGAGTGTCTATAGTGGACCATCGAAATAAAGTGTAACCAATATGATTATATATTCTGTTAATTTCTTGTTCTGTTTACAAGAATTAAAGTTTGAAGTCACTTTGACTAAAGGGGAACATTTCTGATTGTCTAATCGGTGGTAATGACGTTCAAATACGGATGGCTGTGTGTTGATGCACGTGTCTTTTTCCCAAGTACAGAACGATCAGTTTTGCAGCTTCGTTTCCAGAAATTACTTTTTTTTACTAAGAGGAAGTTTTAAGCTTTGAAAGTTACAGTTTGTTTTCACAGCATCAAGCTCTTTTATGTTGGAAGATCAAGGAAAATTGGATTCCTCATGATATGACCCCTTTAACAACAGAGAGAGAAGAGAGGAAATCAGAACAAAATAGTGACAGATTCTGTGGCACGGAAGAACGCATCCCACTTCTAGCATCTGCATTCTAGTCAGTGACTAAGAAACTGCTAGAGAGTGAAGAGTGACAGGTTCACGTGTGAATATGAATAGCTTTGATTTGTCATCTGTGCTAGAAAAGAAAACATTTTTAATTAGCATAAATAGCAATACTTTCTATCCATTTGAAAATCGCATGCTGTTTAGTGTGTTAGTGTATCATACGTTACAGCAATAAACACATTATTATTATTACATTTTCAATTGCTTCCATCTACTTGAAATCATCCTGGTAAAATAAAGCAGATAAGTGCACACTTCAGCTGGGTCTCATAAAAAGTGAATTGCCCAGAGCTTTTCTCAGGAGCCTCAAACTGCTGCCGCTATAGGAAATAATAATGAAATATATGAGAAGTCTGTAATTTTATTTTAGCAGGTTAGACTCTTCTCTTATCAGTCAATAGATGGCAGGCCTTATTTTCTGAGGGTATGGCTATGTACTGAGTGTCTAGTTGTTCTGATGAAGTGAGGGCCTGGGGCATCATGGGAGGGTGAGTTTGGGACCAACCCGAGCCTTTGATAAACTATGTCTGTCCTGAGGCCGGAGGTGAGGTCTGTGTTCAGACTTTGCAATATAGGATAAAACTGATTAGTAGAGTGTGCTTTTAACTGCTTCTGCTGTTCAGGAGTGACTCATTTCATTTTGAAAGTTCAAAATAAACAGACATAACTCAAAAGTGTTCCCAATAGTGTTTTTTCTTTAATTCATTTACATAGTTTTTAGTTTTTTTTTAGTGTATTTTTTTTTGCTTGCCAAAGTTAAAGGGGACCTATAATGCCCCTTTCACAAGATGTGCTGGTGTCCCCAGAATGTGTCTGTGAAGTTTCAGCTCAAAATACCCCACAGATCATTTATTATAGCTTGTCAAATTTGTCCCTATTTGGGTGTGAGCAAACACATTACGTTTTTGTGTGTGTCCCTTTAAATGCAAATGAGTTGCTGCTCCCGGCCGCTTTCCAGAAAAGGGGGCGCTTTAACAGCTCGTGCTTCGGTTGCTCAACAACAACAAAGCTGGAGAATCTCACGCAGCCAAAATAATGATCGTCAGTAACGGTGTTTAGCCTTATACGGAAGAGGATTAGGGCCAAGCAATAATAAAAAAATAAAACCATCTCGAGATTAAAGTTGTTAAATTTTGAGAAAAAAGCTCGTTAAATTTCGAGAAAAAAGTCTAAATAAAATGTCGAGAATAAACTTGTTAAATTACAAGAAAAAACTCGGTAAATTTCGAGAAAAAAGTTGATAAAATGTTGAGAATAAAGTCATTTAATTATGAGAAAAAATTTGTTAAATTACGAGAACAAATTCGTTATATTATGAGAAAAATGTTGTTAAATTTCGAGAAAAAAGTTGAGATAAAATGTTGAGAATAAACTTATTAAATTATGAAAAAAAAGTCATTAAATTACGAGAACAAATTCGTTAAATTACAAGAAAAATGTTGTTAAATTACGAGAACAAATTCGTTAAATTATGAGAAAAATGTTGTTAAATTACGAGAACAAATTCGTTAAATTATGAGAAAAATGTTGTTAAATTTCGAGAAAAAAGTCGAGATAAAATGTTGAGAATAAACTCATTAAATTATGAAAAAAAAGTCATTAAATTACGAGAACAAATTCGTTAAATTACAAGAAAAATTTTGTTAAATTACGAGAACAAATTCGTTAAATTATGAGAAAAATGTTGTTAAATTACGAGAACAAATTCGTTAAATTATGAGAAAAATGTCATTAAATTTCGAGAAAAAAGTCGAGATAAAATGTTGAGAATAAACTCATTAAATTATGAAAAAAAAGCCATTAAATTACGAGAACAAATTCGTTAAATTACAAGAAAAATGTCGTTAAATTACGAGAACAAATTCGTTAAATTATGAGAAAAATGTTGTTAAATTTCAAGAAAAAAGTTGAGATAAAATGTTGAGAATAAACTCATTAAATTATGAGAAAAAAGTCATTAAATTACGAGAACAAATTCGTTAAATTACAAGAAAAATGTCGTTAAATTACGAGAACAAATTCGTTAAATTATGAGAAAAATGTCGTTAAATTTCGAGAAAAAAGTTGAGATAAAAAGTTGAGAATAAACTCATTAAATTATGAGAAAAAAGTAGTTAAATTACGAGAACAGTTTCGTTAATTTGTTCTCATAATTTAACGACTTTTTTCTTGTAATGTAATGACTTTATTCTCAACATTTTATCTCAACTTTTTTCTCGAAATTTAACAACTTTAATCTCGAGATGGTTTTATTTTTTTATTATTGCTTGGCCCTAATCCTATTCCGTAGCCTTACATTGTTCAAACCGGAGTCGGACACTGATGGAGAGACTCAGGAAGAAGTTACACCTTTTAAAATGAAACGGGACATTTCTGAAAGTTTAGTGGATAAATTTATGTAGTTGCTGTGGAGTTGATTGATCTTTCGTGAGGTACCTTCATGCACAAAAGCTGCCTGCAGGGTCATTGCCTGATAGGGCAGTGAGGCAACAACAGCTGCCTAAATTTTCGGGGATTATGCAAATTTTGAGGTTTCTGATGTCACCAACCCAGGAAGAAGCTTGTTGTAGTCCCTATCAGCCTTTGTTGTAGTCCTTAAAAAGTTATTTCTGTAAAAGAAAATATCTACCTTTGCATTGAATTTTAAACTTCGTAACTTTGCAGTTGTTGTTTATTCTCAAGCAGCAACATTACACACTAACTAAAGTTAAAAAAGTGAAATCATAATCAAGGACCCCTTTAAATTTGGATGAAGTACATTTGGGTTCTGTCAATCTAACTGAGGTCCTCCTTATAAGTTTGTAAGTGGTAATTATGACTTGATTGATTCAAGTGATTAATTCAAGGGATTTTAGTCCAAATAGAAGTATTGGGCAATTTTAGATTTATTTTCCTTTAACCTATTGGCAAAGGAAGTTTTTAAACCTGACTGCAGCAGAATGAAGTGCAACAGATGTGCATTAGGTGTGTAATTAATAATGTATTTCTGTATTTTATCTTGATTTTTATTCTTGTGCAGTCACAAAGAGTTATAGGAAACATAGTGACGTGTACACTGTAAAAAAAAAAAAAAAAAAAAAAAAAAAAAATATATATATATATTCATGATTTGTTATTACAACACTTCTTATTTTGTCAAATCAACTTAGATAATTAATTTGGTTCAGATAACATAATATTTTGAGTTTCTGTTGATTAAACCAATTGCCTTCATTGTATTAACTCAAATGTTTAAATTCAGTGAACCAGGCAACCAGCTAACCTGCTTTTTTAAGTTAAACCAACAATTATTTTTTACAGTGTAGTACTTCATGCCAAACGTAAAAAACAACAACAACAACAACAACAACAACAACAACAACAACAAAATACCAACTGCAAAACTGTTCAATCCACGTTCATCTTAATAATGATCAGAATTAGTTTCCAGCATGATTTATTAAATTGTCATGCTCCCCAAAATACTGCATTTCCCAGTGGTAATTATAGATAATGTGGAATTATGTTCACGTCCATTCATCTCATAAATACAATTATTCTGACATCACTTGAAAGCAGCATGAGATTTTCATTATTTTTGTGCAGAATAAAAACCTTGGCTGGATTTTCTGTATCACTAGAACATTATTAGCATGTAAATTGTACTTAAAGGGATAGTCCACCCAAAAGTGAAAATTCTATCATCATTTACTCACTCTCATGTTGTTCCAAACCTTTCTTTCTTTCCTTTTTTCAACAGTTTTGAGTCCCTTTGACTTCCATTGTATTTTTGTCCACAAAAGAAAGACAGCCATATGGGTTTGGAAAGACATGAGGTTGAGTAAATGATGGACTTTTCCTTTAACCTTCCTAAAAGTTAAAGCATGTAAAACAAGTTAAAAGAGCTGAGAGCAGTCCTTCATGCAACTTGAACTAAATCCACTTCTCCAGTTTATCAAAAAGAGACACAAATTAGCTAACTTGCATTATAGATTCCTAGAGTACTGTGTAATTATCATGTTCACTAATCATTTTTTGGTTATCTCATGCTGACATTAATTTGAAAATATCTCAACAACATGCAACAAATAATCCACTCTGCTAAATTATTCAGTTCATGTAGAAATAATTATTTGCCACAAATGGCACTCATGTGGTGATTCGTTTAGCAGGGATTGATCTGCCATCTGAGTCATGTTTTCCTGTAATACAGATGCAAACACATTAACTGTGCTGGATGTGACACACACGTAATGCTATGCTGATGGAGAAGAGATAGAAGTCTTACTGCTGAGCATAGATGCTGTTTTCAATCTAATCTCTGGCCTGGCCCAGTGGGCTCAGAGAAGCCAAAGGCCGTTTTATGGATATACATAATGTGAATGCATGAGGAAAGCATGCATCAGCAAACAGATCCCAGTATTGTCTGAGTGATAAAGCCCCCAAAGCCTGAATACTAACTGTGCTGCCTCCTAGAATATGATTTTGGGTATTTACATTTGTTCCGTTATATGCAAAGACAAGGGGATAAAGGCTGCCCCTTATATTTTATGTTTCGCCTGGAACAGTGTGTTGTGGTCTCGTGCAGGGTGCGTGCTGCTTCCGCTCTGCTTAAGATCTAACAAATATGTTCTGCTCACGCATCTAGTGTGAAACGGGCCTGTGGTTGAGAGCTTTGCACACAAATACACACATGCAATACAGAATGTCACAATATAATCATCCTTGTTTCCGACTCCTATGTGAGTTGTGATGTTAAATACAGCATTAAAACCCACAGAGAGTCCAAAATGTCAGCTTGAAACCTGTACGGACTCATATTCCACTCATGTTTGCAGATTCGATGACTGTATCACTTAACTCCTTCAGCTGCAAGAGAGAAAACACATTTTTATAATGTGCAAGTGTCGGAGCGTACAATGTATTTCCTCTTCCCCCATCACGAAAATCACATACTCTCTTGAGTAGGTACTTAGTTACTTTACAACCTCTAAAAATGTATGTTCCATATAAAATTAATGTGTGTAATATATTTGCCATGTTGTCAGTGTCATGTGACCTTCCAGTGTCAGGTGTGTCGCTTCACTGCCATTCATAAATCCTCTCCCATGGCCTCATGAGATAGTAAAGTGTCTATATGCACACTTTAGAATCTCGTCAGAAGAAGTAGGTCATCTGTGTACTTTTTGCCTACACTTTTATGAGTACTGTGAATTCAGACATACTGTACTACTCTTGTCACATACTGTTTTTCACCTACTATATACGAGGGAAGTTTTTGATTTCAGATGCAGCCTCGCTCTGGCTGGATGCAGTAAAGACGCTTGAAACCCGTCACATAGTCAGGCATGCTCACTTCAGTATGCAGAAAGAACACAGGTTAAGGTTGGTGTTTAATGTGTGTCTGTCAGTTATGCTTAAGCCATTTATAACCTTACTCCAAGTATCCAAGGGAAGCCTCTCAAACAAGAAGAAATGTATGGTGGGACTTGATTTTGTCCATGGGGAATTGATGGGATAGTTGTGGTTTGCTATTGCTGTGATGTCATGTGAGTGACAGGTTGTCCCATCCTTGTGCCAGTAAACACATCATTAGAGAAGAGATGTTGCTGCACGAGTGAAGAGAAGTTATTTTGATTGAAGTTTATGAGGGCACATGAATTAAAAAAAAAATATAAAAATAGCCTAATGATGTACACGGATAAATCATTTATAATAAATACTGCAGTATTTTATAAAGATTTGTCCATTGGAATTGGTGACATTAAGAATGTAAATGCGCTCATTCACTTTTTCTGCAGGTTATTAATTCATATAACTAGGACGACCGTACGCATACTGTGCAAGTATATTTAGGCGGAAGAGCAACCTTTGAACCGAACGCAATGACGAACGTGGAGGCGTAGAAGAGAGCAAAACAAAACACCGGACACAAATTCTAAAACAAGAAATTTTAAAAAGAAATGTCAGAATATTTTGATATAAGAGAATAGGAGCTTGAGTTTGTTGCACAGCCCTATTTGTTTGAACCACGAGAGGCGTCTAAGCTTACAATACCCCTACATCGCGTCAGAGGTTACTCATTTGGCGCAATTCAAGTTGCCCGTATGCGTACGGTTGTCCACTGGAAGCTATTTGAATTAAAAAAGTTTTAAATATGGATATTTTTCTTACAAAAATGCATCTTTGGTTCAAAAGCCCGTTATTAACCCACTGGAGCCGTATGGATTACTTTGATTATGAATGTATGCATTTTTTTTATTTTATTTTATTTTTTTCAAAATGTGGGCCCTCATTCACTACATTTATAAACCTTGGAGGACTAAGGATATTTTTAAATAAATCTGATTGTGTTCATCTGAAAGACGATAGTCATAAACACCTAGGATGGCTTGAGGGTGAGTAAATCATGGAATAATTTTCATTTTTGGGTGAACTATCCCTTTAAGTAGATGGCGACAAGTCTTTGAGTCATTGAATCATTTATCAATCGATTTCACACTTAAAGGGTTAGTTCACCCAAAAATGAAAATTCTGTCATTTATTACTCACCCTCATGTCATTTCACACCCGTAAGACCTTCGTTCATCTTTGGAACACAAATTAGGATTTTTGTTGAAATCCGATGACTCAGTGAGGCCTTCATAGGGAGCAATGACATTTCCTTTGTCAAGATCCATTAATGTACTAAAAACATATTTAAATCAGTTCATGTGAGTACAGTGGTTCAATATTAATATTATAAAGCGACGAGAATATTTTTGGTGCACCAAAAAAAAAACAAAATAACGACTTATATAGTGATGGCCGATTTCAAAACACTGCTTCAGGAAGCTTTGGAGCATAATGAATCAGCGTGTCGAATCATGATTCAGATCGCGTGTCAAACTGCCAACGGCTGAAATCACGTGACTTTGGCGCTCCGAACAGCAGATTCGATACACTGATTAATTTGTGCTCCGAATCTTCCTGAAGCAGTGTTTTGAAATTGGCCATCACTTTATAAATCGTTATTTTGGGGTTTTTTTTGGCGCACCAAAATATTCTCGTTGAACTGATTTAAATATGTTTTTAGCACCTTTATGGATCTTGAGAGAGGAAGTGTCATTGCTCCCTATGGAGCCCTCACGGAGCCATCGGATTTCAACTAAAATATCTTAATTTGTGTTCCGAAGATTAATGAAGGTCTTACAGGTGTGGAACGACATGAGGGTGAGTAATAAATGACAGAATTTTCATTTTTGGGTGAGCTAACCCTTTAAATCCTCGTCTGGTGCTGCCCACATGCTACGGTTAATTTTTAATTATTTTTTTTTGCTCTGACTTCCTTTGGAAATAATTTTGTTAGTGGAACCAGAACAGGAAAATCAGCTGATTATATTATGTTAACGAAGTAAGTAACACCATATTAAGTTCTTGTTTATTGTTTAAAAGAGTTGCATACACTAGTTGTCATGCTGTTTGTCCATATCAGCACGGCCTTGTGCTTATGACACCTTCCTTGTTGCAAGTGAACCCAACCTGGGTTTTCTTCATGGTATCCATGGAAGAGGGGATGACATGCCTATTTTTGCTATCTTACAGAGACCAATTTATTAAGCCAGAAGTTCTCATTTTATTTTTGCTGTCTTAGCTTTGCTCGAAAATGTGGTTGCACATTTGTTTGCGTCGCCACTTGATGTTCGATGTAAAATCTGAAGCAGCACTGTTGATGCTTTGAATAAACAGGTAGCGTTTTAAATGCACAGTTCACCGTATTACCTGTTGGTTGAACTCTTTTCTCTCTTATAGCTATGGTGTGCTTGTATGTTTTTTAGATGCGACGATGCACTGTTCACACGAATACGTAATCTGTCAGGAGGTGCAGAGAGTGAAAGCTGGAGCTGGAAGTGTTAATGCACACACACGCTCCCGTGTCAAATCGGGACAGTCTCGCTCCATGATTAAACAGGCATCACTGTTTGCTCGGATATGACAGGAAACATGTCATTACCCTGTGGATGTGCAGTGGATTTTTATTTTTTTTTTTGAAGAGAATATGGGATGTGCACCCATCACAACATAGCTGTCTCGTCAGGAAAAGAGTGCCAATTATATGATTAAAGCTGTCTGTACCACTGACCTTTCTGCATTAGCTCAGTTTGCTATTACACTCAATCAAGAAAGGTCAGCAGCAAACGTGGATCCAATTTAAAAACAACTGTTTTGTTCTGACCCAAGGAAAATGCGTTATGCATTTATATGTGCCCTCTCTGACCAAAGTGAGTTCTCATTGTGACATTTGCTGACCTTGACAGAAAAGCAGTTCGATACTTTAGAATGGGACACGGCTAGTTGGAGTCATGTTTTTATCTTGTCACCTTGTCATGGAAGTTATAAAGATGAAAAGTGTTGTTGAGTTGATGCTGCCCATTATATGCTTAATGCTCTACTTAACCTCTGCACACCAGATCCACACTGATCGATAATGAAAGTAGTTGGCATTATAAATTCATCTTTGTAAATCTCGCATTGACCTTCATTTTAATAGTGTAATCTTATTGTATACAATTTTAGAACTTTTCATTTGACCAATACAGCAATATTTCCATCCAAGCAAGCATAGACGCATGCTTTTTTCTGATCTAAACAAGCACAAGACAAATAGTGTTGATTTTTAACTCAAAAACGAAAATGCTGTCATCATTTACCAGCCTTTTGTTTTTCCAATACGTATGCCTTTAATGGTCTGTGGAAATGACAGCAAACAGATTCAAGGCAGAATCAATTTCACTGTTGGAATTCCAAAAAAATACAACCTATTAAATTCATGATTTTTGTGGATTTAATTTCACGTAAGATATAAATTTGAAAGAAAATTGGGCAGAAAATGAAATTAGACTATTTCTCTCTTCTATTTGCTCCTCTGGATTCTTAGAAAAGCCAGTTAAATGTTTTGTTACATAGAGGGCATAGGTGATGTGAAAGACCATGGTTGAGTTATTGCTCAATGTGATCACAGAAGTAGAATGAGTTTCACTTTATTAGTTCTTTATTAATCTATTCACCCTCTATGTGTGTCATATAAGAATGGGATATATACAGTGGGTACGGAAAGTATTCAGACCCCCTTAAATTTTTCACTCTTTGTCATTCAAGATCATTTAAGTTCATTTTTTCCCCCTTATTAATGTACACACAGCACCCCATATAGACAGAAAAACACAGAATTGTTGACATTTTTGCAGATTTAATAAAAAAGAAAAACTGAAATATTAAAAAAGAAAAACTGAAATATCACAACAAAGAGTGAAAAATGTAAGGGGGGTCTGAATACTTTCCGTACCCACTATATATATATATATATATATATATATATATATATATATATATATATATATATATATATATATATATATATATATATATATATATATATATATACACACAGACGATATCATCAGTTGTATGAAGGTAACAATGATTTATTGGACTCTAGTGTAGGGAAAATACATTGTAGCTTGATTATGTTTTGATTGGATTTTGTTGAGAGAAAAATATCTGTTATGTTCATTTCTTTGCTCATGTAATTTACAGCTGAATCACTGCTTAGACAAATGCACAACAGTTGCAGATTATTTATAGCAGGATTTTTTCAGTGGTTTCTGAAATTCATTTTGTTGCAATAATGAGACAAAATTTCTCATAATTAGTCTTTGTGAAGTCTTTATAATTATATAATGGGATGATGCACACAGAGTAAACACTCCAGCTGAGGTGCAGTGAGTGAACCATCAATGTTATTAAGTGATGTGCTGTATTTTGATGGAGGTGGAGAAAAATGAACAGAGACCGAAGGGACACACTGCTAGATGGAAAACGTGAATAGGGAGACACTCAGTGGTGGAGATGTGATCATCATTCATCTGAGATTCTAGCTGTATCGGCATGGTAAAAAAAAAAAGAAAGAAAAAAAGTAGAATTCGTAAACTATATGCAAACATGCATTTATTACAATCATAATAATTATAAAAAAAATAAAATGCTAGATGACAATTTATTTCCTTAATGCATTTCTTTGACAGTAATTTATTGTCTTTCATCCAGGCTGATAGATGGCAGCAGTGATAGTTTTCCCAGTGATCGCTGCTGTTTTAAGGGAAAAGAAAATCATCATGTCAGACAAATAGATAATAAACACCTGAAAGAATGTTATTTACAGATTTAGTCAGTTTAACCCCTCATTACATGGAGTGCAGCACTACAAACAAGAAACTGGAGGGAGAATGGAATTATGCTGGCCAGACTCAAACCTGTGTGCAACTAATGTTATGCACCACAAACACTATCCAGTATCCACTACACCACAGCTCAGAAACAAGATGTGGAATTCATAAAAGACATTCAGTTGTAAGGCATTTTTATATTAAATCTGGATCAACAAATTTACTAGTTCTAGATTTACTTGGGCAATTGACTCTTTGAAAAATGTTTCTCATCTCTCAAGATAGCTTTATTCATTCATTCATTCATTAGTGTCTGCCTTCCTCATTGATTGATTGATTCATTCATTCATTCTCTTCATTCATTCATGTCTTCCTCATTCATTCATTTATTCATTCGTCTTCCTCATTCATTCATTCATTCATTCATCCATTCATTTATTCATTCATTCATTCATTCTTCATTCATTCATCTTCCTTCCTTATTCATTCATTCTTTCTCTTCATTAATTCATTCATCCATTCATTCATGTCTTCCTTCCTCATTCATTTATTCATTCTCTTCATTAATTCACCCATTCATCCATTCATTCATGTCTTCCTCATTCATTAATTAATTAATTCTTTCTCTTCATTCATTCATTCATTCATTCATTCATCCATTCATTTGTCTCCCTTATTCATTCATTCTTTCTCTTCATTCATCCATTCATTCATGTATTCCTTCCTCATTCATTCATTCATTCATGTCTCCCTTCTTTATTCATTCATTCATCCATTCATTCATGTCTTCCTTCCTCATTCATTCATTCATTCTCTTCATTAATTCACCCATTCATCCATTCATTCATGTCTTCCTCATTCATTAATTAATTCTTTCTCTTCATTCATTCATTCATTCATTCATTCATTCATTCATTCATTCATCCATTCATTCGTCTCCCTTCCTTATTCATTCATTCTTTCTCTTCATTCATCCATTCATTCATGTATTCCTTCCTCATTCATTCATTCATTCATGTCTCCCTTCCTCATTCATTAATTCATTCATTCATGTCTCCCTTCCTTATTCATTCATTCATTCATTCATGTCTCCCTTCCTCATTCATTTATTCATTCATTCATTCATGTCTCCCTTCCTCATTCATTCATTCATTCATTCATTCATGTCTCCCTTCCTCATTCATTCATTCATTCATTCATTCATTCATGTCTCCCTTCCTCATTCATTCATTCATTCATTCATGTCTCCCTTCCTCATTCATTCATTCATTCATGTCTCCCTTCCTCATTCATTCATGTCTCCCTTCCTTATTCATTCATTCATTCATTCATTCATGTCTCCCTTCCTCATTCATTCATTCATTCATTCATTCATTCATTCATTCATGTCTCCCTTCCTTTTTCATTCATTCATTCATTCATTCATTCATTCATTCATTCATTCATTCATGTCTCCCTTCCTTTTTCATTCATTCATTCATTCATTCATTCATGTCTCCCTTCCTCATTCATTCATTCATTCATTCATGTCTCCCTTCCTCATTCATTCATGTCTCCCTTCCTTATTCATTCATTCATTCATTCATTCATTCATGTCTCCCTTCCTCATTCATTCATTCATTCATTCATTCATTCATTCATGTCTCCCTTCCTCATTCATTCATTCATTCATTCATTCATTCATGTCTCCCTTCCTCATTCATTCATTCATTCATTCATGTCTCCCTTCCTTATTCATTCATTCATTCATTCATTCATGTCTCCCTTCCTTATTCATTCATTCATTCATTCATTCATTCATTCATTCATTCATGTCTCCCTTCCTTTTTCATTCATTCATTCATTCATGTCTCCCTTCCTCATTCATTCATTCATGTCTCCCTTCCTCATTCATTCATTCATTCATTCATTCATTCATTCATTCATGTCTCCCTTCCTCATTCATTCATTCATTCATTCATTCATTCATTCATTCATTCATTCATGTCTCCCTTCCTCATTCATTCATTCATTCATTCATTCATTCATGTCTCCCTTCCTTATTCATTCATTCATTCATTCATGTCTCCCTTCCTCATTCATTCATGTCTCCCTTCCTCATTCATTCATTCATTCATTCATTCATTCATGTCTCCCTTCCTCATTCATTCATTCATTCAGTCAAGCACAGGCATGACCAGCAGGATCTTAATTTTGAATTTGAACCTGGGATCTGGGTATGATGCCATCATATACATTTTAGTAAGTATTTGTTAGATTATATGGCAGAATAGCGCTAGTGAAATCAACAATGTTTAACAGTAAGCATCAAAGTTTTGGCTGGTTAGTTAGGGTTATGTTAGCCCCTGCTGGCAGATGCTGTAACTACACCATCAAATGTTGGTCTATATTCTGATTTTTTTTTTTTTTTTTTTTTTTTTTTTTAAGC
The DNA here is from genome assembly GCA_036281575.1 of Ancherythroculter nigrocauda. Lineage (NCBI taxonomy): Eukaryota > Metazoa > Chordata > Actinopteri > Cypriniformes > Xenocyprididae > Ancherythroculter > Ancherythroculter nigrocauda. The sequence continues at coordinate 35,304,003 of VTFQ01000001.1, forward strand.
AGCATGTAAATGTAAATTTCTTTTTAGTATAGTAAATATATTGCCATTAAACATTTATTTATTTATTTATTAAGGGCAGGGAAATTACATATTCACTCACTGCATTGTATTTCTTGGATTAGAAAAAAAAAAATGTTTGTGCAGCATAATTAATTTGCAGTTACTTCTTTCATTCTTTTCATATTTGTTTGTAATTAGTTGGGAGTGATCCCTATATTTCATTCATTCAGAAACTCATTGTCCAATCGATATTTCTCTTTTCTCAGAGCTTCTTCGACTGAAACCACTAAGATGTAATCTTGAAAAATTAAGGAACTCCTCTTTAATTCACAGAACATGTTGAGCTACAAAACCAGGGGCACTTTTATCCTGTAAGACATAGGGTGAGGAATAGGTATTTAATGTGGAAGCACGTCCTCTTGGCCAGTGCTGGGAAAGAGATAGAGACAGGCTCTTCTGCCAGTGATGAATGGAGCGTTAAAGAGCAGAGCTGAAAAATGCGCTGTGGGGCTGTCTACTTTTCACAAGAGGAGATAGTGAGAGGCAGAGGATGGAAAGAAGGAGAGAGGAGAGATGCAGACATGGAGAGGGGGAGAAGGGCATGAGAGGGTGTTGTTGATGATGCCGTTAGGAGCCTCACACTTCATAAATTACACTGAAGCAGCACCTCTCATACAACAGGGTGATGAACAGGCACTGCCTCTGCTCTCTGCTGGGGAAACTAACTTTATCTATTGTTGACAGCTCACACTTTTTTTTTTTCTCATTGTCTTTGTTTATTTATTTATTTATTAATTGAAAATAAGTGTGTCTTCTGTGCATTAGTTTCCCTGTGTCAGATTCCAGTAGATTCCATTAAGAGTGCAATGAAATCTCCAAAATTCCATTGTCATGTTTGAGTGAAATTGCACTTTTTCAGATTTATCACTCATTTTCTGTCCCTTACACAGCGGATTGCACAAGGTATGTACTGAAATTTTGGCTACCGAAAAAGTTTAGCTGAAAAACTTAAAGGAAAAATAAAAATTAAGGGAAGAAGGAATGTAAACATCTAAAAAAGGCCTATTATAGATGTACAGTGGGGCCCAAATGTCTGAGATTTAAAATATGCCATTCCAAAATGTGATTTCAACTTGTAAAATAAACAAAGAAAAATGTAAAAACCTAAAATATTTAAGAAACATTAAACATTCTGCCTTATTTGTAGGTCTTTACTCAAGTCAGTAAAAAAATGACATTTATCACATGACTCTTTGTACAGATGGGGTCAAATGTTCTTCTTCCATTAAGATGCTCTTTGGATCATCATCTCAAATCATGCTGGAGAACATGACCATCAGGTTTAACAAACTTGTTCATGCAGTTGCATTAAAGCAAAAGGTGGACAAACCAAATACTGAGACATTAATAATACCAATATTCAATCTGACATGTGATTCATAACCACACCATGTTGGTTCATTTATTCAGAGGAGAACTGTCCCCCCGAATGAGCCTGGTTTCTCTTATACTTTTATTTTTTTTATTTTTTTCGTTTTCCATTTCAGTCACCAATGGAGTTTGGGTTCCTTGCCACTGTCCCCTCTGGCTTGCTTAGTTGTAGCAATATTATTGATTTGACTGTACTGACATTGGATGAGAACTAAACTGGACAATGACATCCATTGCAGATGTGCAAAACTTTTGTGATACTTTCTAAATGTCGATAAAAAGCTATTGCGAAATTTCCAATAATGTTGTGTGACTAAAACATTTTTTTTTTTTCCTCTCGTGATGCCATTCCAAAAATCAAGGCAATGAATGTTAGTATGTTTAAGTATATTGCAGCCACTGCACTAGCCATTATTTCTAATCAAAGGAGACATAGGCATGTCATCCAAGCATTAAATTGCCTGAAAAACCACCTCATGTAAGTGGAAAAACTTTTTTTGCAATATATGGACGTTTTTGCGAAACTGATGTTTCCAGTGGGCGTATTTTCAATTCGCAATTTCGATTTGCTCAATTTGAAGGGTAATGGAAACTCAGCTACTGTTTTCTCCAGAGCTGCTTTATAGATGAATTCAACTCATTTTATATTTGATGATCTTTACACAGTTAGTATTGAACCATACTGAATCAACAATGCGCTGACTTCAACTGAACAATGACACTATTTTCTTTTTTAATATCTGCATCATTTAATCATTTTTCTGTTTATCCTTGTGAAACTGCTTTGAAACAATCTGTATTGTAAAAAGCGCTATAGAAATAAAGGTGACTTGAAATTCATGCTAAGTTTTTAAAGGTGCCCTAGATTCAAAAATTGAATTTACCTCGGCATAGTTGAATAACAAGAGTTCAGTACATGGAAATGACATACAGTGAGTCTCAAACTCCATTGTTTCCTCCTTCTTACATAAATCTCATTTGTTTAAAAGACCTCCGAAGAACAGGCGAATCTCAACATAACACCGACTGTTACGTAACAGTCGGGGTGTACGCCCCAGTATTTGCATATGCCAGCCCATGATTGAGGCATTAAACAAGGGCAGCCAGTATTAACGTCTGGATGTGCACAGCTGAATCATCAGACTAGGTAAGCAAGCAAGAACAATAGCGAAAAATGGCAGATGGAGCAATAATAACTGACATGATCCATGATAACATGATATTTTTAGTGATATTTGTGAATTGTCTTTCTAAATGTTTCGTTAGCATGTTGCTAATGTACTGTTAAATGTGGTTAAAGTTACCATCGTTTCTTACTGTATTCACGGAGACAAGAGCCGTCGCTATTTTCATTTTTAAACACTTGCAGTCTGTATAATTCATAAACACAACTTCATTCTTTATAAATCTCTCCAACAGTGTGTAATGTTAGCTTTAGCCACGGAGCACTATCAAACTCATTCAAAATCAATGTAAACATCCAAATAAATACAATACTTACGCGATTAGACATGCTGCATGACGAACACTTTGTAAAGATTCATTTTGAGGGTTATATTAGCTGTGTAAACTTTGTTTATGCACTGTTCAAGGCAAGCGTGAGCTCCGTGGGAGTGGAGCACGAGATTTAAAGGGCCACACACCCTGAATCGGCTCATTTCTAATTATGCCCCAAAATAGGCAGTTAAAAAAATTAATAAAAACAAATCTATGGGGTATTTTGAGCTGAAACTTCACAGACACATTCAGGGGACACCTTAGACTTATATTACATCTTTTAAAATAAAGTTCTAGGGCACCTTTAAGTTAAACTTTTCACTCAGATTATGAGTGTTTTAAAATAAAAGCATATTTGCTACTGGTCACAGATTTTGGCCCCACTGCATATATCAGCAGGTTTTCAAATTCTCATTTTCAGTTTTCAAACAGTTTGTCCAGAGTTTTAACTGAACTGGTTTCCACTCATTTTATTGCCTTGAATATTTGACGGACTGTTCAGTTTGGCAAGAATTTTCTCGGCAATCCACGCTATGTATTTTTCACACTGGCAGCGAGTAGCATGGATAGAGTCTAGAGGTCTAGCGCTCTGTCAGAAGCGAGCTCCTGGGGAATGGATAACCATGTACATTAAGTGCTCTGCCAGTCTGTAGTCTCTCGGCTGCACAGCGGTGCTTTTGTTTGATGGGACGTGTCAAGGAGACCACACAACAACGCTCTTTGAAACGAATGATGGAAAATTGAATTTCTTCACCATTTGTGGCATGCTCTTGCTTTAAATGGATGCTTATTGACGCCTCCGCATGGTGGCCCCTGATGACTGGTCCACGGTCTGGGTCGATAGTATCAATCAGCATGCCATACAAGCATTTCTCAGGAATTAACAGTACAGTATGACTATAGCTCCGTACAGAGCGCCTTCTGCTCGCCGTGTAAATCATCCATTTAATAGTCATTGCATCGCATTGGGCTGTAATTGGATTTCTGCACGGTTACAGTCTCAGTTGACAGAGAATGTTGAGAGTCCATAAAGATTTTAGATGCTGTGACATCTGAAGGCAGGCCCTCTGCAGTGCTGTTCACCCACAATGTCTGTTAATCAATACGAGGAGGCAAAGCAGTCAACATGAATGATGGGAAAAATTCAAGCTGCTTACGTTACTGGTCTTTGCTTTTTGGTTGGACTTTTCCACTGACTTTAAAAATAAATAAATTTACCTTTTCACTTGATTCTCTCAATAAAAAACCTCAAATATGCAGGTCATACCTTAAAAATTAATTAAAATCATAGTTTTGTGTATAACAAGGTTGTTCAAAATTCACAATTGAAGAATTCAGTTGAGTGTGAATTTAAATTAACATGCAGAAAGTTGAATTGGAATTAAAATTGGAATTACACAAAATGAATGTACTGAATTGTAATTTAATGCAGAAATTACACTGCTGTTCAAAAGTTTGTGGTTGTTTAAGAGGACTGCATTGTTTTTATCAAACAATATAGTAAAATGGTAACTTTGTGATTGTGAAGTTTTATTACAATTATCACAAGTCCCCCTGTAGTCAATAATTTTATCCCTTAAAGCTTGAATGTAACTCTACACCCTTGCTTCATTTAGTATATGCTGATTTATGAATATGCAAATTAGCCCCGCCTCCACTCACTCGCACAAGCTCAAAGATCCACTCTGTCAACTTACTGAGGTAAACGCTGCACACTGGTATCGCTCTTTACAATGTCGGACACATAATGGTAATTAATATGGTTAGCCTTTTGCTTGACATCAAACAGCTAATAATGTGCTGCTAATGTTACAAACCATGTTCACATTCATGAGTCAGACAGCTGTCTTCTAACAATTAGTAACCTTAGAAACGCTAAGAAACTCAGAACGTCGGTGGAGAAAGGCATATAGTTCATCATAACATCATAATACACATCATACACTCACTATATTGCTAAATCTACCCGATTTTTCATATGAACAGAAAAATATACTGGGATAACCTTCTTTTAAAGGTGCCCTAGAATCAAAAATTGAATTTACCTTGGCATAGTTGAATAACAAGAGTTCAGTACATGGAAATGACATACAGTCGGTGTCTCAAACACCATTGTGTAAATCTCATTTGTTTAAAAGACCTCCGAAGAACAGGCGAATCTCAACATAACACCGACTGTTACGTAACAGTCAGCATCATTAATATGTATGACCCCAATATTTGCATATGCCAGCCCATGTTCAAGGCATTAGACAAGGGCAGGACGTCTGGATGTGCACAGCTGAATCATCAGACTAGATAAGCAAGCAAGAACAATAGCGAAAAATGGCAGATGGAGCAATAATAACTGACATGATCCATGATTACATGATATTTTTAGTGATATTTGTAAACTGTCTTTCTAAATGTTTCGTTAGCATGTTGCTAATGTACTGTTAAATGTGGTTAAAGTCACCATCGTTTCTTACTGTAGACAAAGGAGCCATCGCTATTTTCATTTTTAAACACTTGCAGTCTGTATAATTCATAAACACAACTTCATTCTTTATAAATCTCTCTAAGAGTGTGTAATGTTAGCTTTAGCCAGGAAGCACTATCAAACTCATTCAAAATCAAATGTAAACATCCAAATAAATACTATACTCACATGATCCGACGCATGCATGCAGTATGCATGACGAACATCTTGTAAAGATCCATTTGAGGGTTATATTAGCTGTGTGAACTTTGTAAATGCACTGTATTATAGTCGAGAGCTCGGGGGGCAGGGAGCGCGCAATTTAAAGGGGCTGCAGCCTGAATCGGTGCATAGTTAATGATGCCCCAAAATAGGCAGTTAAAAAAATTAATAAAAAAAAAAAAAATCTATGGGGTATTTTGAGCTGAAACTTCACAGACACATTCAGGGGACACCTTACACTTATATTACATCTTTTAAAAACTGGTTCTAGGGCACCTTTAAGACTCCCTTGCTTCAGATCGGTCATAGGTAATGATATGCTAAAGAAACACCAGCGATTTCAAACCGCGTTTTTGAAACTGTCTGTAGATCACTGCAGTTTTAAAGAGAAAATACTCGCAATGGTGTTGACTTATGAATTTGCACGTCTTAAAGCTTATTAAAAACACCACATAGACATATAAACAACATTAAAAACTTGATTTTCAGCATCATTACTCCAGTCTTCAGGGTCATATGATCAGAAATCATTCTAATATGCTGATTTGCTGCTTAGGAAACTTTTATTATTATTATCAATGTTGAAAATACATGTGCTGCTTAACATTATTGTGGAAACCATGACACATTTTTTTCATGATTCTTTAAAAAGTAAAAAAGAACAGCATTTATTTGAAATATAAATCTTTTGTAACACTATACATGTCTTTACTGTTACCTTTGATCAATTGGATGTCTTAATTGATAATTAGTTAATTAATAAAAGTATTAATTCCTAAAATTGTAGACTCAACATATTAACTATATCCACAATTACCACAGCTTTATAGTAGATTTCCTAACTCATGGATTATGTACATAAATTGAAGTGACTTTTCCACCAAAATGCAATAGTTAAAACATGAATGGATATTCAGTAAGACAAAATCTATGGAGCTGATTTACATTTTATTAAAAAGACATGCACAGATTAAGAAGGTAAATTGGTTAAATTTAGATTTTAAATTGACTAGTTACACCTGTATTAGCGTTGCACAGTTTGTTAATGGGCAAACCACCATGGAAAGCTGGAGTGATATTTCTCCCTACCTATGCCAGCATTCAGATGATCGACAGCTGTGGAAATTATGCTGGAATATATTCCTATATTTGCTTCATAGTAATCATGGCATGAAGCACTGGCTAAGTGCAGGCCAGATACATGGAGTCTGAAATGATGTCTCTGTCTCCTATGGTAAACAAGCCAGCACACATTCATTAAACCGCTCTTGACTGGGCTTCAAATGCGTATTGACCAGCTGGGAACAAATAGGAACCATTTGCCTCTATGAACTGACTGCATTTGTTCCAGTTTAGGATTGATTCTTCGTCATGGTTACCATCAGAGGTTGGGAGGGAAGAAAAGAAATTGTGTTATCGCAGTACAATTGATTTGGAGTAAATACAATTACTTATCTCTTTCTGGCAGATTGAGACTGCAGACAGCAGAACGTACCACCCATGTTTCCAGTAGACAGGAATTATGCCATTTTTGTATGTGTGTGTGTATTTTTTGTGTGAGATTTAAATTTATATGTATATGTCCTGGCCAGGAGGATATATACATTTGAATCTCACCATTTGAAAACACCTGGCCACCAATACCCTTACCATACACCAGCTGTGAGTGACACCAGTTATAATATCAATATAGTTTTTTATAATTGTTTTGAATTGTTTTTTATTTTTATATTTTCAGTTTTCATTTGAAATTTAGTTACAGTTTGAGGGTACCTTTACATGACAGCGATGTACTAAAAACGGCTAAGTTTTTTTCTCAAAATGATCCCCCTTCACAAGGATTCGCAGAAACAACTAAAAACACTGTATTATGCTGCCAGACCAGTAGTTGGCGATGTCACTTTGTAAGATTATAACCTGAACATGTAATACACACATACATGATGTCACCGTTTTCACAAATTCACATTTTTTTTTATAGTTTACAAAGAGACGATAATGGTATTGTTTTCAAGAACACGAGGCACGGGCAGTAGAATGGGGAAAAAACAGAGATGCGTTTTGAAAAGTTGAGCTGATTTTAACTTGAATGCCGCATTTTTGAACAGCTAAACTTGTTACTTCTGGCTGGTGTAAATATTTATTTATTTATTTATTTTTCCAGGGGAGATTTATTTAGGGCCCAAGCTTGGGGGTGGGATCTTTTGACTTTGGAAGTTATCAGCAACACCTAAAAACCACACAGAACACCTTAGCAAACATATATCACTGTAAAACATTTCAGCTGGTTAAACTTAGAATGTTCAAATTTAAACTTAAAGTAATGCATTGTCTTGACTATTTGTGAGTTGAAACAAAGTTTATCTTTAAGTTGAGTTAACTTATGTTTAGTTGAGTTAACTCACATTTTTAAGGCAGCAGGTGAACTTACATTTCTAAGTTCAACCAGCTGAAAATGTTTTACAGCAATTCAATGGCAACGAGCCACAACACAATACAGTTTTTGTGGCGTTTTTTCATTAGCAAGCACTTAAATTCTCATTTAATTTGTTGGCCTTGTTGTGTTTCACACGCCCCATCATGCCAGCCTGACACAGCACACGATTGCTCTTCCAGATCGTGACTGCTGGCAAATAACGCTTGATTGAGTATTATCTGAGTAGCGAGAGAGTTATTGGCCAAGACAGCTATGGCAGTCTCACGTCAGAGAGAAATAACTGTTTACCTTCTTTTGTGTAATTCAAGGGCACATCCCATTTCAGACAGTAAGTATTGCACATGTAATTAGAGAAGCGGGAGATCAGTTTAGTCAATTAAGCTACTATGAGATAAGAAACCTGACAGCCTTGATGGTGACTGCACTATTTATTGTTCAGATACTGAAAATGAACATATTTTAATGCACTCGCAGTTATACTGGTCAGGTCTCGTTTAGTCTGAGTCTTCTTTTCATTTGCCCCTGGTGTTTGAGGTCATATTGAACCGTGATGAGAGATTAAACAAAATGTGTCTTGGAGGGTGCCATACATACAAGTAGGTTGATTATATTCAGGTCTAGAGCCAGAGCCAGCGATATGAATATCTAGTTGCTGCATTAGCAGCTGTTCCTATTTACCATGATACATCTGTTTGGAATTGGAAAGGTATATCAGTCAAATTGGAAAGGCCCATATCTGTCTGTCAACACATGAAAGTCAATTGAAGCAGTGCTATTTTAGTATTAACTGTAATAGTTTTTAATTAATTAATACACTGTAAAAAATGAATATGATTTTAGCGGTAAAATATTGTAAAAACACTCTAACCAGACATTTTATGTAATTTTCACAGTAAAATGCTGTACAATCTTTAGAAGTAAAAAAGAACAAATTAATGTATAATTTACAGTCAAAAACTGTAAACTGATATTCCCACAATTTCCTGTGTGACACTCCACATTTGGAAGTATTTTGTTTAAATAATAAGTTTCTTAATAGTTTTTGTTATCAGTTATGTACATTAGGATTTTATATTACATGTTCTGTTGTTTAATGAATGTTCATTGCATTGTGTAAGTGTTGTGGGTTACCGTGATGGTGTTTTGCATTTGCGTGAATGACTCTGTGCACCTTCTTTATATTAGTATATACTTCAGTTTGTGAAAAAGCTACTTGTGATGAACTCTGATTCTTCATGTGGCTTTCTCTTTTACCACCTGCATTATTATGGTGGTTGTCAGTATATGTTAAAGGTACAAAACAGATTTTAGTAATACTGTGCATTGTTGAATTTACTGGTTTACATTCAAATGTTCTTGTTTGTAAATTACAGTTTTATACTGTAAAATTTACAGTTTTTCTGTATTTTTTACAAAATTATTCTGGCAACCACACCTGCCAAAATTATTTTGTAAAAACTACGGATTTTTTATTTATTTATTTATTTTTACAGTGTATATTGCAAATATTTTTTTATATATTTCATTTTAATTTATTTTAGTCTTTTTATTTTTGTGCTTTTGTCTTTCATTAGCTTTTTTTTTTTTTTTTTTAATTTGACTTAATGAAATGATTTTCATTTCTGTTCTAGTTTTAGTTATTTATTTCTAGTTAGTAAATTTAGTGTTTCAACTTTAAACTTATTTCAGTTAGCTCAAGCCAACATTTCTAATACATTTTTGATCTGATATTTATAGTTTTAGTTAACCGATATGGTCTGCAAAAGAAACTAACAGTCCATTCTGATGGATTTGTCATAAAAGTAAATTGTACATATTGTATTATAACATTAAAAACATCTCAAATATTTTTTATTCAATTTTTTTTTTCATATAATTATAGTGAAGGTTTTAACAGAGAATTGCACTGTATGTAAATTGTTTCTTTACTGTTACCTTTGATCAATTTAATGTCTTAATTGATAATTAGTTAATTAATAAAAGTATTAATTCCTAAATAATTCTTAACTAAAATTGTAGACTCAACATATTAACTATATCCACAATTACCACAGCTTTATAGTAGATTTCCTAACTCATGATTATGTACATAAATTGAAGTGACTTTTCCACCAAAATGCAGTAGTTAAAACATGAATGGATATTCAATAAGACAAAATCTATGGAGCTGATTTACATTTTATTACAAAGACATGCACAGATTAAGAAGGTAAATTGGTTAAATTTAGATTTTAAATTGATTAGTTACACCTGTATTAGCGTTGCACAGTTTGTTAGTGGGCAAACCACCATGGAAAGCTGGAGTGATATTTCTCCCTACCTATGCCAGCATTCAGATGATCGACAGCTGTGGAAATTATGCTGGAATATATTCCTATATTTGCTTCATAGTAATCATGGCATGAAGCACTGGCTAAGTGCAGGCCAGAAACATGGAGTCTTTAACAGAGAATTGCACTGTATGTAAATTGTTTCTTCGTGCAATATTTATGTAATTTAATAAAATGTTTTGTTTCCTCTGTTTTGTTATAGTTAGGCTAGGTTTGATAGCGTGTTTAGATAACTTTGCAAGCGGGGAGAAAAACCTCTGAACATTTATCTAATAATTTATCTAATAATTTACATCATGGTACTGTTTTGAAATTTAAATAAGAATCAATTCTTTTAGATTTAATTTTTATTTCATAGGTACACTATGTAACTTTTGGCCCTCTGGAGGTTAAAAAACAAAACTGGGATTGATGATGTATTGGCTCATTTAAATTCCCTTTATTTTGAACCAAAATAGTTACATACTGTACCTTTAAATGAGTTGTTTTTGTTGTGTGTGATCTTGAAAGCTTTTGGGAATATCAGCCAGAGCCGAGTTTCTTTTTCCCCCTCAGCATGTCTGTAAAAGCAGAACTTGAATGTTTCCATTGTTTCACTACTCTTACCATCCATTAAAAAGAGTTGAATCAAAGCATCTGATACGATTCAAAATGTATCTCTCTTCACTCTAACTTCTATTTTTTGTGCTGACAATGCTGTTTGACACTACAGTTTTGCAGATAGACAGAATATAAATTGAAAATTTATGTTACATTCCTCTTCAGACGCAGGAAAGGCACTTTTTTCATGACTTCTGAAATGAACTAATGTCATTTGTAGAGCGGGCGCTCAAATTCAGTCTCACTGCATCCTCGGCAAGTCTAGAGCAACTGAGGAGATGAAATGCAGTATGCTGCCTAAACTTGTTATTGTGGTAAACCACAACAGACACAAACCATCAGTGTCCTCTTATCTAGTCCATTAGAAGACGTGTTCCTGCTTTCAGTACACAGCCCGGCTAAATTGAAGTCTGACACTGAAAATGAGACAAACAGAGGTTATTCTATTTACTCTTTGTTCTCACTCTGCAGTTGTTTCATTGTTTCAACGATACCTGTAAATTTAATCTATTACTTGTAATTGGCTGCCTTTAGTGTTCAAGAAAATAGTTTCATAGTGTTCAGCGCTCATTAAAATTAATAGTTCACCCAGAAAAATGAATAATTTGTCCTCATGTCATCATTTACTTAACTCATGTTGTTTCAGACCCTTTAATTTTTTGTGGGGGACAAAACAAGTGGGTTTTGACACTGCTTTTTTTCATACAATGAAAGTGGATGGGAGAAAAAGTAGTTCTGTCGCAGAATATACTATAAATATTACAGGTATTCTGAAGCCAAATGCTTTTTTATTTTATTATTTTATTTTTCAAGCAAGGATGCATTAATCAAATGTGACAGTGAACACATTTATACAAAAGACAAACAAAAGATTGTCACAAAATATTTCTATCTGAAATAAACTCAAGGTTAAGCAGCACAACTGTTTTCAGCATTGATAATAATCAGAAATGTTTCTTGAGCAGCAAATCATCATTAGAATGATTTCTGAAGGATCATGTGACACTGAATGTTGATCACATGAATAAATTACATTTTAAAATATATTACAATAGAAAACAGTTACTATAATATTGTAATATTTTACAATATTACTGTATTTTTAATCAAATAAATGGAGCCTTGATGCAGCATAAGAGTCCTTCAAAAACATAAAAAAAATCAACAAAAACATAAAATCTTTGACCCTAAACCTTTGAACAGTAGTATTTATAATATACACAATCAAATTAAATTGGTTATACACTGACATTCTTGTCTTTAAAATCTTTGACTGCCTTTTATATGAAAATAAATGTCTTCTTTTGTTACATGGAAGAAAGACATAAGGTTCGGAAGGACATGAGGGGAGTAAATTATTTATTTATTTATTTTTTAAATTTCATTTATTTTATTTTAAGGTGAACTGTCACTTTAAAGTCTCCTTAAGCCATTCAGGATAGCTTGACATTTCATGGATGTGATAACAGCAGCACACTTTGAGTGTTTGATTACACACCGTGCAGCAGAGGGCAGTAGCAGAACATAAAACATTGCGAAGATCCCCTCTTTCTGCATATCTCACATTTTGGAAAAACCATCTCGCCCTGGCAGAGGTGAGGAATGAGATTGTTCAAACATGGCCGTCACACTTTTCAAAGTAGCCCAGATTTATGATGTCAGCAGGGTGAAAGAGCCCCTTTGCTTCTTGTGTTCGACAAAATCAAATGTGTCTGCGGACATTGAATTAAAGAGGGGAGGGGGTTGTTTTGGAGGCTGAGGAGGGAAAAAAAAAAAAACATTTGCCTTGATCTCGTCAAAGTGAGGGCTCTGGTGAGTCATAGCCGAACCTTTTAGAAGAGCCAGTGATGCTCGTCAGGATGTGAACAGATAACCAAGGGCTGCGTCAGACGAGAATGAATTTAAAGACGAAGTGTAAATTACCCCCATCTCTAAAAGAGATGAAAGACAGGACTGAAGAAATCTGAAATTGGAACTTAAAAACAGAAAAGAGGGGAAAAAAAAGTGATGAATGGCAAACAGAGATTGACTGTTTCCAGTGCTTCATGCACTGTCGACCCCCCTGTGGCAGGTGGGCTCATTTCCATAAAACTCTTCTGCCTTCGTCTGACAAGAGAGAAAACATCTAGCACGGCTCCAAAGCAGGACGGAATATCAAGATTCCCAGGATGTCTCGCAGCTATTTCTTTATCGCTGCTTACCGCTTGCGTGTCGGCACACATAAATCTTTATGAATACATTTGCGGCAGTATTATGTTTTTCCCTGATATGACATGTCTTATAAATTCACTATATCTTGTCCAAAAAATAAATAAATCATAACAATCATTGTGAATCATTATCCACCATTTTATGATCAAATTAAGAGTATAGTTTAGACTACAAACAATGATGTACTAAAAATGGACAAGTTTTTCCCTTTTCTTTCATTTTTTTGTGTACAGACTGCAACGTTGTCAAAACGATCCCTGTTCACATGGATCCGACTAAAAACGCTGTATTATTCATGCTAGGCCGGTAGTTGGCGATGTCACTTTGTAAAGAAACATTATACGCACCTATAGACTGAACATGTAATACTCAAATTCAAGTTTTTGTAGTTTACATGAAGATGTTAACAGTACAGTTTTCAAAAACTTGCACTTTGAAACCCATTTTCAAAAGTTTGCATTTTCAGGCCCCAAAAATGCCATTATTGTGTAGATGAACGGCCAAAACACATAAAAAGTGTTCCGTTTTTATTTATTTAAAACGGTTAGTTCCTGTCCTTGATTCTGATTGGTCAATAGCTGTGTTTTATTCACAATAAAACAAGGCTATGACCGCTTCATCCAACGGTTCTGTGTATCACTACACAACACTCTATAAGCATCCACTCTTAACAATGTAAACTGTTTGTAAACTGTGTTTGTTCTCAATTGATTTTGTTCATTGAAGCTTACTGTATTATGAAGAAGAGTATTGTGAGAAAGAGATTGATTGAGGGAGTTTATTACCTGCATTCAGATTTAGCATTTTCCTGCAGGTCAGTCCTATGTTCATAATAAAACATCTGTTTAAATGTCCGATGTATTATCTTGTCCTTTTAACATTTAAGAGGTTTTCCCGTGACTGACAGCACTAGTCAAAGCATTTGTCAATTGCATCTTGTTTCGTGTTCACAACAATTCAGTCTTTTCAATGTAAAAGTCTTCGCTACTGACTGACACACTCATAAAGACAGTCTTTGCTGCCATCTAATGGCGTAATAATGTAACTTCTGTTGCTGTTCACGGTCAGGGACTATTTTTTCCAGTGGAAGGAAGGCTTTTAGTGAAACTTTATTCCATAAAAGCTGCATTGATACATCATTTTGGCTTTAATATTTGTATTGTGTGGTAACTGTTTTATAAAAGGAATAAGGTACTCAAGGCTAGTGCTGTATCGTGAATGAGTCACGACTGAAGGGGTTGCTTTGCGTCGTGCCTAACAACACCCTTCAGCCGTGACTTATTCACGATACAGCACTAGTCTTGAGTACCTTATTGCTTACTTATACTGTAAGCCTCAAAGACAGGTCAGCCTGTCAGGCATTGAGCAGGACGCCTTTCTCACCTTCCAGTCTCTGATGAGTCTTTACTAAAGTGGCCCATAGGAGGCACTGTGGCACAAAACTACTGCAAATTGACTGTCAAAATCTGTTTATGCTGCCTGAGTGAAATGCATTATCATATTTATATAAACCCACATTAGAAAGGTCAAAACAGAGTAATCAGTTATGTATTGCTTATTAAAGCCCTGTATTCATCAGTAATAATATATTTGCTGCTTGTCTTGAGTACATAAAAAATATTGCATGTGTCCTTCACAATCTATTTGGTAAACAAAACTATATGCTCAAACACCTGGAGTGACCTGCATCAGGACATATTGATTTGTGATTACTGATAACCGATCCAGAGGCAGGACGATATTGACGCATGAAGTGTGACACGTGTCCCTTATCGGGAAACAGATTGATATCCAACTTACCTGGGTCAACGGGTTCCTAATTCATTACAGTCAATTGCTGTCTGTACTAATTGAGTCACAGATCACTGATGATAAGGACAGTGTTGTGTACAAAGAAAACAGACGCTTAAGCTTCTGTCTTGCTATAGTGAGTGATTTGACTTAATGAGGTCGTACCTAATGCTTTTTTCACTGCATGTTGTCACTATTATAAACTTAAGTGAAAAACATCAAGCAGTCGTTGATTGTTTTAAAATTGTTACCCCATTTCGGTGTATGAAATGCATCCTAATTTCATGGTAGATCTGTGCTGCCTTTTCAAATTTCGCACATTTAGTAGTTCCCCTGGCCCCGCTAATATAAAAAGATTGAAAGGAGACCCTAAATTTTTAACTCAGTTGAGAAATTTGAATTGTTTTGTGATCTAGCTGTGGGAAACTCGCTGTGAATTTGTACACAGCGGGAGTCTCTATCAGCAGTGGCTGCACTGGCAGATAATCTGTTTCATTTGTGAGGTGAAATATTGTGGCGTTCACAGAGAGCCTGTCTGTATCTGTTTATAACAGAGGACCACACAGAGGCCTAACAAGTATTTCAATGCTTTTAGGTGATATGTTATATTTAAAGGGTTAGTTCACCCAAAAATGAAAATTATGTAATTAATTACTCGCCTTTATGTTGTTCCACACCCGTAACTTTTGTTTATTTTCGGAACACAAATCAAGATCTTTCTGATGAAATCTGAGAGCTTCCCTCCATTGACAGCTATGCAATTGAGACTTTGATGATTCAAAAAGTTCATAAAGAAATCGGAAAACTAATCCACATGAATGGAGTGATTTAGTCAAAATTTTCTGAAGAGACTCAATCGCTTTTTATGGTGAACAGATTTAATTTAGGCTTTTATTCACATATAAACATTCATCAACGCACACATCAGTTGTGGTAAACAGAAGCTGAAGCATGTTTGCTTGACGTGCGAGAACAAAAGAGGTTCATTCTCGTGTGTTACACTTGTTTGACATTCCAGAAGAACCAATGAGGTTCATTCTTGTGTGTTACGCAACACGTTTGAGCTTCCGAAAGAGGTTTGTTCTCACGCGTCAAGCAGGTTCGGTTGAGCTTCTGCTTATGTTCACTGGTCAATGTTCGTGAGTAAAAGCCTAAATTAAATCTGTTCATCATATAAAGTGATTGCGTCTCTTCAAAAAATTTGTACTAAGCCACTCAATTCATATGGATTAGTTTTACGATCTCTTTATGAACTTTTTGAAGCCTCAAAGTTTCAGTTGCGTAGCTGTCAATGGAGGGAAAGCAATCTCTCAGATTACATCCAAAAGATCTTCATTTGCATTTTGAAGATGAATGAAAGTCTTAGAATTTTCATTTTTGGGTGAACTAATCCTTTAAAGTTGAATTAAGGCATTTTCCCCCAAATGTTAAATTATGTTTTCTAATTTAATGTGCAAAGATAACCATAAATAAGATATGTGTTGGTGTAAAAGTGTAAACACCATGGCACTTTTGACAATTTATTTTATTTTTTTATTTAATTTAATTTATTTATTTATTTATTTATTTTATTTGATTTTTTTTTTGATCATTTGATTTGAACAAACCCCCAATTGACAAAGTAGTGTGCTTGTACATTTATTTCAGCAAGGATACATTAAATTGGTCAAAGGGGGGAAAAAAAAATACTAAAAAATAAATAAATAAATAAAATGCTACAAAAGATTTCTATTTCAAATAAATGCTGTTTGAATTTTCTATTAAGCAGTACAACTGTTTTCAACATTGATAATAATCAGAAATGTTTCTTGATTTCTGAAGGATCATGTGACACTGAAGACTTGTGTAATGATGCTGAAAATACAGCTTTGACATCACAAGAATAAATAACATTTGAGTATATATTAAATTAGTTAAAAAATGTTACAATAATACTGTTTTACTGTATTTTTTTTAATAAAGACTTCTTTTAAAAACATTTAAAGGATTAGTTCACTTTCAAAAAAAAAATGTCCTAATAATTTACTCACCCCATGTCATCCAAGATGTTCATGTCTTTCTTTCTTCAGTCGAAAAGAAATTAAGGTTTTTGATTAAAACATTCCAGGATTTTTCTCCATATAGTGGACTTCACTGGAGCCCAAACGGTTGAAGGTCAAAATTACAGTTTCAGTGCAGCTTCAAAGGGCTTTATCACTAGAACCGCCACACAGTAAATTTTACCCGTGGCTGTTTTTCAAATGTACATAACAGGATTTCAATAAAACATTCAAGTCTCACAGTCATTGACTTTTACTAAAATTGTGTAATTTACAATCCCTTGGTGTTAAAAAAATGTTTAGATAAAACCAGATCAAAAAACAGGGCATACCTATAAGCGCCATGCGGGTCAAATTTACCCGCTATATAATGCCTGTATTTTTACGCTGTCATTTTCGTGTCCCCTTATGTTTAAACATTGTACATCGCTAGGCAACGCCTTTCACTCACTGAATTAGCGGTCATCGGTTTCATAAATAAAGTCACAATGAGTAAAAGCCGGCGATTTATGGATGCCGAAGAGGTAGAATCCCTAAATGCCATGAGTGTTGAGTGAGTCTGATGGTGGTGAGATCAGTGACACGTCCTTTTTTATTTTTTTTTATTTTAATAGTTTATTTGATAGGGACAGATACCACCAACATAGATCATTATAACAAAACAATCTGATGTCTGTATCACAGTGTGTATAGCCAAAGGCTAATTCGCAACACTTGTCCCTAGAAGGGCCTTTAACAATCAGAAACAATAAATACAACATAGTATCTAAAAACCAGTTCATACATTAATAAAACTCAAATAAAAATACTCTATAACTTCCAAACATACACAATATATTCACCTGGGTCAGCATCTGAGAAAAATTAGACTGAGTCTGTTCTTCAGGACAGGATTGCTACAATAGTTACAGAGGGTGAGCATCAATAAACTTTGGATGTAAATAATTAGGGTGAAGCTGCACTCTTGAATTTGTCATCGCATCGTACATCCTATGGAGTGTGGTGAATTATTATTGTTGATTATTGTCTATAGACTATTTTAGTAATTTAAAGGTGCCCTAGATTCAAAAATTGAATTTATATTGGCATAGTTAAATAACAAGAGTTCAGTACATGGAAATGACATACAGTGAGTCTCAAACTCCATTGTTTCCTCCTTCTTATATAAATCTCATTTGTTTAAACGACCTCCGAAGAACAGGCGAATCTCAACATAACACCGACTGTTACGTAACAGTCGGGATCATTAATATGTACGCCCCCAATATTTGCATATGCCAGCTCATGTTCAATGCATTACACAAGGGCAGCCAGTAACATCTGGATCTGTGCACAGCTGAATGGTCAGACTAGGTAAGCAAGCAAGGACAATAGCGAAAAAATGGCAGATGGAGCAATAATAACTGACATGATCCATGATTACATGATATTTTTACCCATGGCTGGGTGATTACACGATTACATGATTACATGATCATGATTGCATGATATATTTACCCATATTTTTACTGATATTTGTAAACTGTCTTTCTAAATGTTTTGTTAGCATGTTGCTAATGTAGCCTACTGTTAAATGTGGTTAAAGTTACCATTGTTTCTTACTGTATTCACGGAGACAAGAGCCGTCGCTATTTTCATTATTAAACACTTGCAGTCTGTATAATTCATAAACACAACTTCATTCTTTATAAATCTCTCCAACAGTGTAGCATTAGCCGTTAGCCACGGATCACCGCCTCAAATTCATTCAGAATCAAATGTAAACATCCAAATAAATACTATACTCACATAATCCGATGCATGCATGACGCATGCATGACGAACACTTTGTAAAGATCCATTTTGAGGGTTATATTAGCTGTGTGAACTTTGTTTATGCACAAGTGCGAGCTCCGGGGGCGGGGAGCATGCGATTTAAAGGGGCCGCAGCCTGAATCGGCTCATTTCTAATTATGCCCCAAAATAGGCAGTTAAAAAATTAATTTAAAAAAAAATCTATGGGGTATTTTGAGCTGAAACTTCACAGACACATTCAGGGGACACCTTAGACTTATATTATATGACTTATATATCTTGTAAAAAAACGTTCGATGGCACCTTTAAATAACATGGGTTATCTTAATATATGATTAATTATATTACACCACCCAAATATGTATTTACTTCCTTCTAATTCTCGTGTCAGTACAGACTTGTTTAGCTTGACCGTTATGAAAAGTGATTAGTGTAGCCTGCATTAAAAAAAAGCCTTATATAGTTGATGACTATACATAATCATTTCATGACTCAAGACACTTCTTTGTGAAGACAGTGACATAATACAGTGAAATAATATGTTCTTTAGCTATATAAAAACAGGTGTAACGTGCATAGGTAAAATTTACCCGCATGGCGGTTTTAGGTATACAGCGACCCCCGGCGGTTCTAGTGTTAAACGATACCAGACGAGGAATAAGGATCTTATCTCCACTATATGGAGAATAATCCTGGAATGTTTTCATCAAAAACCTTAATTTCTTTTCGACTGAAGAAAGAAAGACATGAACATCTTGAATGACATGGGGGTGAGTAAATTATCAGGAAAATTTTATTTGAAAGTGGACTAATCCTTTAAAGATCCCAAACTTTTCAATAGCAGTGTAGATTGAAGCATCAACTTGTAATTTTTTTTAACCAACATGACAACTTTTTTTTTGTTTGTTTCATTTGCCTGGCAATTGAAACAGGTTAAAAAAAAAATTGTGTGAACCACAGAAACCTGAATATCATAGAAACTTGATAGTGGGCTTGTGGTAGTAAGGCCTTTGACTTGTGCAAGTTAGCAATTTCCTAGCAACCACTTAAAACAGCTTAACAATCAGACAAATCTTAACAAAAACCTAGAAACCTCCCAGAATGCCTTAGCAGCATTGCAATGCACCAAGAGCACTCTTAGCAATCGCATAGCAATGCTCTGGAAAGCCTTAGCAACCAGACAACAACACACGTGGAATCCACCATTCAAAGTTTTTGCACTGGCAAGCACAGCTCACATTTTCATCAGCAAATGTAAATATCTAGTTATTTTTGCATTTCTGGTGCCGCTAGTGGTGCAGAAACGACACCCTTCACCTTGAAGAAGATGATGCCAAATGTAATTACATCAGCATCATCCATCATGCCGCTTCTATAGTTGTAATCCTCTTTAGCTCATAGAACTCCTCTAATAAATGCCTTGCGTTTCATTTCAATGACCTGGATGATGATACTTGTGACGAGAAGAGATTGTCATATAGCAGAATTTGAAGAGCTACAATAAACTGCATCGTGCAGTTCTGTTTGATTGTATTCTGGCAGGTCTTTATCTTCCTGCCTTTGTGTCCTCACCTCGTGGAAACTGATCCTAGCGCTGGGACTCCGAGGAGCTCGAGTCACCGTGACACGGCGCTCAGCCAGAATCCATATCCACACCACCCCTCCATTTGTCCTCATATCCCGCTTGACACTTTCCATGAGAACAAATACATTCTCACCTCTCTGACAATATAAAGGAAAAACTTCTCACTGCTGCTGACACCATTAAAGGCTTTAAAGGGTTAGTTCACCCAAAAATTAAAAATCTGTCATTAATTACTCACCCTCATGTCGTTCCACACCCATAAGACCTTCATTCATCTTCAGAACACAAATTAAGATATTTTTGATAAAATCCGATGGCTCAGTGAGGCCTCTATTGACAGCAAGATAATTAACACTTTCAATGCCCAGAAAGCTACTAAAGACATATTTAAATCAGTTCATGTGACTACAGTGGTTCAACCTTAATGTTATGAAGCGACGAGAATACTTTTTGTGCACCAAAAAAACTAAATAATGACTTTATTCAACAATATCTAGTGATGGCCGATTTCAAAACACTGCTTCATGAAGATTTTTGTTTCAAATCAGTGGTTCAGAACGTGTATCAAACAAACCCTTTAAAGAATGTTCTATCAATTAGAGAGCTAGAAAAAAAATAACAAAGATTTACATTTTGAAAATTTTAGGTGTGCTATATAACAAAATTGACAATTTTAATTTATTTAATTTCTCTAGTTTCAATTTTGTGGTGAATGTGAATTTTATAAATTAGATCTTTTTATACTTCATATATATATAAAACAAATTATAACATTTTATAAAATTATATTACTTTCACTACAAATAATTATGTAGTTATTTAGTTTATTTTGACGATGTTTTGTTGTAAATAAACAAAGATTACTGAAGTACTCTTTACAAGAAAATGCCAAAACCATCTCATGGCAGTTTGTAACCATTTTACATTTTTGGCGGCTGATTTGTATGAATTCTTATAATCGCATTCATATGTGTTTTCATATGCCCCAGTGATGGGTATGTATAGGGGTGGACCTTCATACTTACTTTTTTTCTACTAAACGCACATTTTTGCACAATTCGCATTCATATGAAATCCCCACCTCATAACATGCTTACGTTTCCCTGTGAGATCAGGTTGAAAATACTGTTTCAGTCTTTACTTTAGTTTAGTCTCTACTTTAAAATTTCATGTTTAATTCAATGTGTTACTTGCCACTGCTTTGTGTAGGTTTTCAGATGAAGAAGAAATTATTTACTGTGGTAACCTCTGGCATGGATTTTCAATTTTGAAATGGATTAAATTTAAAGCAGTAATATAGAGGATGCTGGTTCTTGAAATTGCAGATATTTGTCAATGGGTCCAGAAACATTGAACTGAATGAGTGTATTTAATATTGACCAAGAGGTCACGGGTCATCTGATAGCTGTGGAGTCGCTGTACAGTGAGGGCCATAAAACACAGGGTTGATATCGATCCATGTGTGCGTGTCAAACCGTTAGTATGTTTCTTGTCACAGGCAGTATATTAGTTGCTGTCTCAGATGCCTTCATTCACACATTTATTGCAAATCTGAAATTGCTGCAGCTTTGGATTGATTCCAGACACCCAAATGCTGTAAGGATCACTATAATTATCACTCAAAGGGCTGTGAACCCTTTGCCTTTCTGCTCCAGGATTTTTAAAGCACAGACATGATGATCAACAGTCTAATTGACTTCCTCAACTTCACCCATCAAAATGAAATCAACCTAGAGAACGCTGATGTGTGAAAATGATTTGGTAGCTCAAGAAGTGGATGTAGACTAATAAATATCTTACGCCAATCAAGTTAGCCAATCGAGTCAGATGTGGATATTTCCCAGTATATCATATTACCATTGTGAGAGTTGATTAAGAAAATAAAGTCTGGCACTAAAAGTGACCTTTTCATATTTGCTAAAACTTTCATTCAGATGTGCTTAACATGACATTACGAAAAGGTCATTGTTAGATTGAAGGCATAAATACCTTTATCCTAGAATTTCTGGAACTTATGAAAATAACCTTTGTGTTCGTCTGCTTTGAGCTTTAAATTAAGAAGCCAGACGTTTCTTAAAGAGACAGCGCATATGTGTGTGCGTGACAGAGTCCTGCAGAATTGAGACCCATATTTGGGCTAATCGAGTTTGTGTCTTTCGCTTAATGCAAGTACTGACACGCACAACCCTGGCCTGCTGCCACCACTGGCCGTGATTGACTTCAATTATAGGCTTTGGGGATTACGTTGACCCGGGGTGGAAGTAAATCGTCTTGCTTTGCATATATAAATGAGCGGTTATCAATCCTTTATCTCGGGGAGGCATCACTTCTCTGAACACTGCTGAAGAGAATTGATCAAATGAACACGTTCCAGCAAGCCAAGGACTTTTAAGTAAATAAAGACGAACAATAGTATCAGACAGGCCTTATCAATGCTACTGCTGATACCTGTGTTAAAGGAATAATTACTACAAAAAAGTCATTACTCAGCCCAAGTTGTTCAGTATTATTATTATTTTTTTTATTTTAGTTCATTTTTATATGGTAACACTTTACAATAAGGTTCATTAGTTAAACATTAGTTAATGTATTAACTTACCTGAATAACCATGAGCAATACATTTGTTACTGTATTTACTCATCTTCCTTAACATTAGTTAATGAAAACAGTTGTTCATTGTTTGTTCACAGTGCATTAACTAATGTTAACAAGCTTTTAATAATGTATTAGTAAATGTTGAAATTAACTTTAACAAAAATTAATAAATGCTGTAGAAGTGCAGTTCATTACTAGTTCATGTTAACTAATGTAGTTAACTAATGTTATGAAACGGATAGTTCCTGTCCTTGATTCTGATTGGTCAATAGCTGTGTTTTATTCATGATAAACCACAGCTATGAACGCTTCATCCAACGGTTCTGTGTATCACTACACAACACTCTATAAGCAACCACTATTAACAACGTAAACTGTTTGTTCTCAATTGATATTGTTCAATGAAGCTTACAGTATTATGTAGAAGATTATATTGTGAGAAAAAGAGTGAGGGAGTTTATTACCTGCATTCAGATTTATCATTTTCCTTCAGATCAGTCCTATGTTCATATTAAAAAATCTGTTTAAATGTCCGATGTATTATCTTGTCCTTTTAACAGTTAAGGGGTTTTCCCGTGACTGACAGTGCTAGTCAAAGCATTTGTCAGTTGTGTCTTGTTCAGTGTTCACAACAATTCAGTCTTTTCAATATAAAAGTCTTCTCTACTGACTGACACACTCATAAAGACAGTCTTTGCCGCCATCTAATGGCGTAATAATATACCTTTTGTTGCTGTTCACAGTCAGGGACTATTTTTTTTTCCAGTGGAAGGAAGGCTTTTAGTGAAACTTTACTTCATAAAAGTTGCATTGATAAATAATTTTGGCTTTAATATTTGTATTGTGTGGTAACCGTTTTATAAAAGCAATAAGGTACTCGAGGCTAGTGCTGTATCGTGAATAAGTCACGGCTGAAGGGGTTGCAGGGTTAACAACGCCCTTCAGCCATGACTTATTCACGATACAGCACAGCCTCTCGTACCTTATTGCTTACTTAACTAATGAACCTTATTTTAAAGTGTTACCTTTTATTTTTTTCTTCTGAATGTGAGCTCACAAGACTTTGTACAATTACTTTGTAACTACATGTTATTCTTGATTTATTGTTGATGAGTTTGAGGTATGGTAGGATTTAGGAAACTGCACTGACTATGAATAATATGGACAAAACAGCTGAAAATTGTTCTTTCTTTCTTTCTTGCGAATTTGAAATTACATGTATGTGAGTAAATGATGAAAGAACTTTAAGTTGGGACTGCAGTCTTTTAGACAATATTTATGAAGCGTTCATTCGTCCTTTTGGAGCTTGCCAGTGAGGCTGTCACAATTTTCACTAAACAACTATCGTGGCTAAAAGTATTTGCAATAGTGATATTATTGCAATACCTATTGAAATTTTGAAAAACAACAACAATGCTATCAATCAAATTGTGTTTTCTCTCTCTATCTCATTTTTTTATCGCCAGTACTAGTATTTTGTGATGCCTCTGCTTGCCAGTATAACTCACCATCTGCTCTTTTTTAATGGAAAAAGAGCAGCCTAACATCTCTATTTGTGTTGCACAGAAAAGAATGGGGTTGAATGATGTGAGGATGAATGTATGACAACATATTAAGTGTGTTTTTAACTACTTATCTTTAACAGTTTTCCATTATCCCAATGGGGAAAAAATAAGTGTGCTACTTTGAGCCCTAATGTACAAAAAAACAATGTTGTAAATTCATTTACCCCGCTGTAAAGTGCAACAAATCCCAGACAAGCTGACAAGATCACAAGGCGTGTACAAAAGAAGAACGGTTAAAAATCTTCCCTGAGGGCATTGACGTCAACATCTGTCTGTAACTCGCCCCTGAAATGTGTAGTGTGTTAATAGTGTTTTAAGCAGGTGGCAACCAAAGCTAACAGTGCACTGTTATGTCATATCCTAAGGGGGCGAGCCGGTGCCTTTATGAGCCATCATACTCTTTTGAAACTTGCTTTACTGTTTTTATGTTTGAGATCCCAGAGATGTCACCGTTTATGTGTAAAAATAACAATATTTTTAAAATTAAACTCTTTTATTAAAAAATTAAAAATCTTTTAATATGTTCCTCTGACACAAGCGAAAGCCTAGTAGGCCAATATTATTGGAGATTTTACCATCCGTTGTATCACAACAATTTTGGGTAACACTTTAGAATAATGGTCCGTCATTAATAAGTAACTATGCAGGAAGTAATGCAGGACTAATGAGTAGATCTACATTAACACTTCAGCTACTACTATTAACTAATATAGAAACAAGCTTAACTAATCAGTAAGTAATATCGAATTTGGGACTAAGATAGTTCCTTATTAGCTAATCAATAATTAGAGAATGAGAGTGGCATCATTAAGAACTAATAGGTAACTATGACCAATTATAAAGAATTACTAATTAATTACTAATCACAACATTAAAGTGTCTGAGATGTGAGCAGTTGTCTTTTTTTACTCTCAACGTGGTCATAAAATGCATCATTAATTGCTCAAGTGTTACAAAGTAACTATGCAGGAACTACTAGTGATCAGGACCATTATTTTAAAGTGAAAAACATCTTTTTCACTTTAAAATAATGGTCCAGATCACTAGTAGTTCTTGAAGATTGTTGTTTTTTACTCTCAACGTGGTCATAAAATGCATCACTAATTACTCAAGTACCTAGTCATTCTTTAAGAACTACTAGTGATCTGGACCATTATTTTAAAGTGAAAAAATATGTTTTTCACTTTAAAATAATGGTCCTGATCACTAGTAGTTCCTGCATAGTGACTAGGTAACACTTGAGTGATTAATGATGCATTTTATAACTATATTCAGAGTAAAAATTATGACTGATTACGTCTCAGACACGATAATGTTCTTTACAATTTGTCCGTTAGTTAATAGTTATTAATGATGGTAATCTCTTTAGGTAATTATTGATTAGCTAATAAGGAAATATCTTCTAAATTTGATATTGCTTACTGATTACTTAAGCTTGTTTCTATATTAGTTATTAGTAGTAGCTGAAGTGTTAATGTAGAACTACTCATTAGTCCTGCATTACTTCCTGCATAGTTACTTATTAATGACGGACCATTATTCTAAAGTGTTACCCAATTTTGCAATGTATAAAACAGTGAACTGTGTCCTCTCTGAGACCCCAAAGAAGACCCTCTACTGTAGTGGCTTGGTCTTCGTGAGAGAGGGGGTGTGAATGGACCAGAGTGCGGAGGTGCATGAGCGGAGGTCAGTGACGGTGAATGCAGCAGTGTTGTGTTGCAAGGAGTTAATGGAGGCTGTGGCGGCTCTCCTTTAACAGATTACAGCAGCTCTGTGTCACGGGGAAAGAGAGGCAAGGTCTGCAGACCATCCATCACTGGCCCTGTCTATATCCAGCCTTAGTCTGGCTAAGTCGTGTGATAAAGGTGCATGTCAGCTCCCCTCTGCTGCTCAACTGCATCCAATCCCTGCTGAAATCCACATTGGGGTTCTGGCCAGCGCACAAATCCACGCTGTTCAGCTCCACCTGCAGCCAACTTCATACACAGTGAAGAGACTATCCAGGTTTGACTTGCTGCTCTTTCTTTCTCTGTCATTTTTTTCTCTGCTTCTTGTAATTTTTTCCCTGAAGGATTAAAAGCCCAACTGTGAGGAAACATCCAGCAGTATTTTCTGTGCATATGACAGGGCTCTCTGCTCGTTGCAAAAGGGCAATTATATAGGCCCGACCTTATTGTGTGGCAAATCCTCGATCAGCTTGCATGCTCAGGGGAATCTCAAATTAATCCTGTCTGAAAGAGTGAAAGCCCAATCTTGTGTTTCACTCATGTCATTAATACCAGTACAGTATGTGCTCACTTCATTCAGATTAGCTTCCTGAATCCTGCATCCTGCTTGCTTGTTGGTTCTGCAGCATCTAAAGGTCCCTAGTCATCTCCATCACAAACCTATTTATAGTTGCTTTTTGAGTAGCAATGCGTGGGTTGACTCTACATGTAGCCATTTATTTCTTACTGGAACAATGCAAAAAACATAAATCGAAAACAATAGGGAGCACATTGATGTTTAGAGATCTTTATTGATGCAATCCACAGTTCTGCTATCTCTGATTTAAATGCCAAATTCTTGCATGTAACTTATACATGACTACTTTGGGCTTCAGCCAGAATTTTTTTTTTTTTTTACTCTCCATCATGTTGTTCCAAACCAGAATTTCCAATCCAATCTCACAGGAAAAATTTAACTGTTTACAAAGTGGTGATTTTGTATGAATTCGTTCAATGTGAATTGTACAAAAACGTTCGATTACAAAAAGTAGCCATGAAGGTCCACCCCTACCCCCACCACCGGAAGCTAGTTATTTGAATTTATAAAGTTTAAAATATGGATATTTTTCTTACAAATATGAATCCCTTTGCTTCAAAAGGCCTTTATTAACCCACTGGAGCCGTATGGATTACTTTGATTATGGATGAATGCATTTTTTTTCTTTCTTTTTTTTTTTAAATGTAGCACCCCATTCACAACCATTATAAACCTTGGAGGACTAAGGATATTTTTAAATATATCTCCGATTGTGTTCATCTGAAAGAAGATAGTCGTATACACCTAGGATGGCTTGAGGGTGAGTAAATCATTGGATATTTTTATTTATTTATTTTTTTCATTTTTTTGGGGCGAAATATCCCTGGGATAGTCACTGGGATGTAAGCAGATTGTATGAAAACATACAGTATGAATAGAATACCCAATTGTTACGAACTGCCATGAGAGTGTAGCATATGCACATGTATCAGGATAATCAATAAACTTTGGAATGTTCAGAACGCTTTTAGCATGCTGGACTGGGTTGTAAAATCTCATCTCGGCTCCGACCGGTCTGCAAAAGATGAGCCCACTTGACAACTTTGCGGCCTGGCCGACACTAAACAGAGATGTCCACTTCCAGCTCTTGGGACATCAAAGGGTCACTCATGTGGACTACAGACCAGATCACATTCCAACACACACCACACACACACACACACACAGACACATACAAAAATACACAAACATACATTATTGACTGTATGTGTAAGATATAGTAATGCCAAAATATACCCATCATGTATTTCGAGCATATCGTCGCTGCCTGATGAAACTCATGTATGTCCAAAACGGTTACTTTTCAGGAAGTGAAAAAAACACCGTATTTCAAAAGCAGTTGAATGTAGCGTTGTCATACTTGGTACGGCATCTTTACATGTAACCATATTCTTGCCAGTGTAATGATATAATCCACATTTGACCAAAATTGAGTTTAAATGGACATACGTGCATATTTTACATTAATGGTGGTCGATACGCGTTCTTCCGATCATTAATTATAATGGCCAAGTCGCGTTTCATATTGACAGATGAATACGCTGAGTTTATTAAATAGCCTACGTCTTAGTTTATTAAATACGCTTAGTTTATTTAATATTAATTATAAATTTATTAAATGTCTCTTGCAAACTATGAAGGGACAATGAATCAATACACTGACATGGTAATGCTAGACAGATACTTTGTTTGCACAGTCCTACCGTAATTTTGTCACTCCTAGACGTACGTCTGGCGTCAGGGGGGAAACGTTTACCTTGAGGAAAGTCATTGTCTCACCAGGCTATGTTTATTTGGCAATGTAACCTCACAGTGTTATTTGGCTATCCAGTGCTGAGCTTCGATGAAACTTTACGAGACCGGCGAGATGCTTCCACAGGGCGGGAGATACACTGCGTGATTGACAGCTTTGACACCAAATGGATATACGTGAAAATCAGATGACATGATTTCACAACTTTTCTTTGGCCATTTAGATATGTGAAGCATACTGTATACGGAAATGAACCTGGACATTCAATCCGTCGAAAAATCTCAAAATCGGCAAAATGGACATACGTGGTTTTCATCGGACAGCGACGATATGCATGTTTCCTAGTGTTTAGATTTAGTTTAAATGAGTGTATTGGTGCTAGTGTTAGTTGTAATAAGGGAATTTTGTCTGTAAACCATAACTTCCTTTATATGCCTGTCTGATCTATCGAGTTTGATCTCGTTTTAAAGCTCCGGACTCAAGCTATTCACTGAGATATGTCACATAGCTGACAAATGCATTTTTCTGTGTGTTTAATGATACTGTGAAGAAAGTACTCCATCTCGAAATCCGACCTGATAGTCATAAAGTATGCAAATTCAGCTAGGAGACCAAACAAAGGAACTTTTGCCCGCCAAATAGTGCTGCGCATCTATTGGCCGCTACAATTCAGTGTTAGCTTGGGTTTCCATAAAAACAACGACACACACCTTTTCCGTGGTCTCCCGATTGTCTCTCGACTGCCCTGAACTGCCTCAGGCGACAGCGCTGCCATCACGCGCTCTCCTTCCGGGACGACCATCTCCTTGGACTCTCTCTCTCTCTCTTCTTTCTCCTCTGGCATCTTACGCGTCAGTTAAACCTCGTTTGAAAACCCCGCCGGAGAAACCCTCTCGGAAAGGACCAACCAAGCCAGGCGCATTGAAACTGCTACACACCGACTTGAACCATAAGCAAGTATTATAATATCTCTGAAAGTTGTTTAAACTGATTTCTGTGCTGGCTTTCACAGGGGTAACTGTTGGAATTTTGCCTTCTCTCTTTCCTTCCTTTCCTGTCTCTACGTTCCCTTTTGTATTTGTATATTCTGTATTTTAGACGTATAACCTCTGTAGTCGTAGTTTGCATATATTAAACACATTATTCATGCTCGATTGTTCTTTTTGCTCATTTCAACAAAAGCCAGGTCACTTTAACGTTTCGATCCTATATCCTTGCTTTACGTTTGGATGCTAGAATAGGAGGTCCTTCTCGTGGCCAGAGAAAAACCTTCCTTTCATAATATTCTATGAGGAGCTTAATTTGCTGGACAAATGAACAGTTTCTCTAAATAATTATTAAACCAGAACTAATCATATATATATAACTGATTATAATTCGTTATAATTAATTCACCATATATGGTTAATTCCCCCTTGGGTCGGTATATGCATAATAATTATTCATAAAGCTTTATGAATTATTATATTCATATCCCACCCATAAATTGATTAATAACTGTACAATCGTTACAAGAGTGTGTTAGAATTACTTTCTTTTCACAGACAAATAATTGAAGATTATCTTGACATGTAATGTAATTTCACCCCGTCTACTTTCTAAATGCATGTTATTGATTTTAATGCAAACAACTTATCCATGCATATTCTTTTAAAATGTTTCATTTTTTAAAATTGTTTGTGTCCTCGTATTTTTTAATCAAAATGTCATAATGCTGCCTTTCATTGAAACGACAGACTTTTCTCTGGTGATGTATGTCAAAATTCTACAGTCATTTAGTCCACTTATACCCTTCCACACTATCGACTGCAAGTTCACATTTGGGTCATCATAATCATAAAAATACTGTAATGATGTACACTGAAGAACCAAAACATTATTACCAGTCACAGGTGAAGCAAATATTGTTGATCATCTCCTAGCAAGGCCACATATAAAGGTCTGAGTAGATTAGATAGTAAGCAAACAATCAGCTCTCGTATTCAATGTGATTGATGCAGGTGAAATGGGCAGGAATAAAGATCTGGGCGACTTTGACAAGGGCCAAATTGTTAAGGCGAGGCGGCTGGCTCAGAGAATCTCTTAAAAGGCAAGGCTTGTGGGTTGCTCCCAGTCAGCAGTTTTGAGGAGGGACAAACCTCAAACCAGTGACAGGGTATTGGGCGCCCAAGGCTCATCAATGCAATGAAGGCTATCCCGTCTGGTCTGAGCCAACAGAAGGGCTACTGTGGTCACACAGAATTTTAATGATGGTTATGGGAGGAATGTTTCAACACACACACGGTGCATTGCACTCTGCTGCGTATGGAGCTGTGTAGCCACAGATCAATCAGAGGGCCTATGCTGACCCCTGTCCACCATCAAATGTCAGAACTGGACTTTGGAGCAGTGGAAGAAGGTTGCCTGGTCCGATGAATCCTTCTTTTACCTGGGGAAGTGTTGGCTCTAGGATGCACTTGGGACAACGACAAGCAGAGGGAATATGATGGGCAATGTTCTGCTGGGAAACTCTGGGTCCGGCCATCCATGTAGATGTCGATTTGATACGTGCCACCTACCTAAGCATTGTTGCAGACCATGTACACCCCTTGATGACAATGGTGTTCCCTGGTGGAAGTGGCCTCTTTTAGCAGGATAATGAAGGAATGGTTTGAGGAACACGATGAAGAGTTCAAGGTGTTGCACTGGCCTCCATATTCCCCAGATCTCAATCCAATTGAGCATCTATGGGATGTGCTGGACCAACATGTTCGATCCACGGTGGCTCCACCTAGTAACCTACAGAACTTGAAGGATCTGCTGCTAACATCTTGGTGCCAGATACCACATGATACCTTCAGGGATCTTGTAGAGTTTATGCCTCGGTGGGTTGGCACTGTTTTGGCAGTACGCAGAGGACCAACAACACATTAGCATGTGGTCATAATGTTTTGGCATACTGTATCAAGCACCTTATTGGTAGACATGTTAACCAATGGTGCTGCTTGCTGTTCTGTCATTATAAGTCTCTATTATGCACCTCTCTCTGGGTGATCTGGCTCTCCTAGTCATATTTTTTTCATCTGATTCTCATAGTAAGACTTCCGAATGTGGCATCCACGTGTCTGGCATTCAAATAATGCATAGGAACAAGTCATTTTCACCACCACGGGTGCATGCAGTATTTTGTTTGAAGAGATCATTACCTTTTCTCCTAGTTTCTTACACGGCTTCCTTTCCTGCTCTGTCTGTGCAATCTGAATGCACAAAACCTTTCCCATCTGAATCCATAGCTAATAGGAATATGTAATACATTTCACACCTTTGATCATCTGAAATTGGGGAGATAGAGTATCTATCCAGTGCCATCAAACAGTGCAGCACTCTTATCTTAAAAAGTCCAACAGAGCTGAAAAGAAGCTTTTCATGTCCTTTTTTCCCCCCCATACTCGATGCTCAGATGCTGCTTTAGTGCTGAAGGTCAAAAAGTACCAGGGCAGTTAAAGATTTTTGACATTGCTTGTAATTGCTGCACAGGCTCTGCTTGAACGTCTGCCGACCTCATTTGCAATTAATGATCATTTGCGGCAAGCAATTTATGCATGTTTGTGTTAGGTTCATGAATCTGCGATTTTTAATGAAGCAAATATTGATTCAGATATTTTATGATGCAGTAATTCATTTCCATTAACTTGCAAAAACGAACAGTAGTTTAAGGCTTTAGGGTTATAAATTATTTTGCATATTCAGTGGCTCCCACATGCATAGATCCATCAGACTGTGTTTTCAACTGTATTCAATAGAGAACTTCTCCACTGTTGATGAAGCATGCTTTTTAGCTATACAGACGTGTTGTATGTCAGGATATCTATTTATATTAAACATCTGCCATATTGGTACTGTCATGTTCTTTAGCTTTGTTTTTTTTTTTTTGGTACCTATATGTATAACACATTTTAGGTTAACATTTATGTTTTATTTATGCTGATGCCATGTAAAACATTAACAATATAACACATTTACAGCTATAGAAACATTAAATATTTATAAATCTTTTATATCATGAATGTATTTGTATTTTTTACTATTTTATAGTAAATCTTGATCAAAATAATTTCATAAAGGAAAATGGAAAAATCAGTAACAATGTAATCCAAATGAGGAATTCATTGTTGAAAATCCCAAGTTAAAGGCACACATATCTCATTCAAAAGCACACATCATCTGAAACACAGGATGTCACAATCAGTGATAAGGTAGATGATTTGATATCACTGCTGTAAAACCTTTCTTTTTAAGCTTCCTGCGGCTGTAAATTTTGAATTTGTATTGAGTGTGGGATTTGATATTCATGGTTATTGGTCATTACTGAGGATGGAGATGAAGATTGTTGAATAAAGGCTTGAATTTGGTTCTGTTCCTCAAACAAGATTCACTTAATATTCAGATTACAGCGCAAGAAGAAAATTGATGCGTTTATTATCATTTCATGGTCCGTTTTATGGAATCCCAAGTCTGCCAAAATTAAAAATAAATAAATAACTACATAAATATACATAGAAAAGCAAAAAAAAAAAGAAAAAAGTATACATTTATTTCCTTTATGCATATATATATATTTTTTTATTTATTTCCACATTTATTTATGTATTTATTTCCATATTTGTTCATTTCCACATTTATTCATTTCTACATTTCTTTATGTAGAAAAACGTTGAGATCATATTCAGGGCTCACCTGATTTTTTATTTTTTTTTGTAAATATACTTTATTATGATGATGTTTAGTGAGTTTGGTCTGTTAATTTCACTGTCTTGGTACATTAAAAGCCACGTTAAGCGTTTTTTTTCACGTTAAGCGTTTTAGAATGTCCCCACGAGGGGAGACGCGACGAGACAAAATGCTCTACTGTAACCGATGCCTCGTTTTATTTTGGATCTTTGAAATATGTGTAGTATTTTAAGCAGTTGTCACGTTGTGCATGTAAAAGTAGGAAATATGAATGTGAAGTGAATTTGTGGTCTCGTTTCAAATGCATTGATCAATATGCTTGCGTCGACTTCGCTTTAGCCTATATGTGCGCTGGTTCGATATTTTTTCCGTGTTGTGACCAGTGTCAGAATCTCAATCAAACGCAAGCCCATTCATTCAAATGATTAATAATGGGAAATAACAAGCGCTTCCATTTCAGAGTCCCTGTTATCAGATCTGCTGAAGATGTTGCTGTTCATGTTTGCCAGCGCAGGACATTTTACAGATCCAGACCAGACGATGTTCTACGGCCATGTCTGAAATAAAGAGTAGCCTATCCATGTCACACAGTACAGTTGTTACATTCACCGTCTCATCCTGGTTGTCACTGACTGTCACGTGATCCTTTGTTTTCTGTTCCCGCCACTCATCATTCACCATGGACACTGATTACACCCACAGCTGTTTGTCATTAGTATTGTGTATTTAAGTTCCTCCCTGTCTTCAGTCTAGCGTCCGGTATTGTTGTATGTTACATGTGCTCTATGTTTCCTGACTACTCTGTGAGATTAAACTACATTATCGTCTTTGAACCTGCCTTCCTCGTCTTCCTTGGAGAACTATTGTAACAACAGTTAGGGTGATATTACTTAACCCGTGATTTAAGATTTTGGCCATACCCAAATCATTCATCCCAGAATCAACGTCAGTAGGCTACACTTATTTCAGGCACTGTGGCCTCAACGCTTCGCTCTCGCCTACTCTGAGCTCGATTGCTATGTCTGAGGTAAACCACACGCTCCTCATTACCCTACGGACAAAGAAATTTAAAAATAAAGAAATGTAGAAATAAAGAAATGAAATGAATAAATGTGGAAATGAACAAATATGGAAATAAATACATAAATAAATTGGAAATAAATAAAAATTGAAATTAATAAATATATAAATAAAAGAAAAAAATAAATATATACATGTATAAATAATTATTATTTTGCTTTTCTATGTATATTTATTCATTTATTTTTGCCTTTTTACAATTTTGGCAGACTTGGGATTCCATACACGTTTGTGGTGTATTTTTATGTACAGCATACTAAGGCACAGATCAGCTAACAGCTTGCGCCAACACAAACCCCCTTTTGGCGTAAAAAAACTCCTGTAAGGATTTACTAAAGACAAGCAGTGAGTAATTAGCGCTGAAAAGGCAGGGACACAGTTATTTTTGCGGCTCGCCTTATTGAATATGCATATGTAGGAGTTTTCCTTTCGGGCGCTAAATAGTATTTAAATGAATCACACAACATGATTTACTACTATTTGCACTTGTCAATTCACTAGTATTTGTGGCATTATTTAACACCCATAAAAGCATGTCTTTTGCACTGCTCTTGTTAGATTGCGCTGGTCATTATGGAAATGGGCATCGGTCCATCAGCACTTATGGAATTGCACTCTAATGCTAATTTGCCCTGTTTAGTAAATAAAATGTGAAAACACACAGCATATGACATAAGAAATGGTTAAACATTTACAAAAATGTAATTCATATTAAGGTTTTTAAGTGTATTCTAGTTTAACATTATAGATGCATTGGCACCAGAAATCACACTAAACAGATTGAAATGTGATCATTTCAGCTTAAGTAAATAAATCAATTAAATGCAAAAAAACATAATCTCATTGATCATAAATAGAATTAGTACAAAAGAATCAGCTGACTAATTCCATGATTTAAATATACATGTAGATTAATTAATTTTTTTTTTTAACATCTGTAAAGTTGCTTATATGATTTATGTTTTAGGCTAGATGTCGTCAGTATTGTATGTTTTAGTGTCTGTGTAAAGGTATGTGAATGTAGATGTGGTAGAACCACATTTTATGTCAAATATATAAAAATACTCATGAGATCACGTTGCACATTTAAAAAGAGCTCTCTGGCCTTTTTTTTTTTTTTTTTTTTGACATGTTCCAATGGCCTTGTGGGATAGCAAAGTGTCAAACATCAGACTCTCAGGGGATGGAGCCATTTACTCAGGGGATTGAGGCACTTACACTAGTAGCAAGTTCACTAAATATCCAGAGGCAGAACTGCAAGTTATACTTTATTTCTAAGACGTAATTGAGAAAATACTTATCACAGGAAAACAGGCAGACATTTTTATCACAGAGACTCTCTCTCTATATATTTGGCTTTATTAATCTTTTCTTTCTGTTTTCTGCACAAGCCTTTGTGGAGACCGCTGACATATTATTTAAATGATTTCTCACACCAGTTGATTAATGGGGTATAATGCATTTTAGATAAACTGGTTCCTAAATGTCATGTAATAACAAAACAAAGCATTGATTAGTTGCTTTATATGTCAGTCAGATGGCTCTTGGATGTTCTTGGCCAGTATATGCTCTATTGTGGTCCACCCCCCACTCACACACCCACACCCACCTCTATGACCCCATAAAGAAAACTTAATGTATAATTATGTATATCTAACTTTCATCTGAAATTCTCATGTATTTATTAGGGCTGTCAATCGATTAAAAATTTTAATCTAATTAATTACATACTCTGTGATTAATTAATCTAAATTAATCGCATACATAATTTTTGCTGTGAAAGTATTAAATATTTCAATTCAAATGAATCAATGCAGGGTTTTTCCTGGGTCAAAAATGGTCTTTGGTGGTGAGAGACATTGTCATCCACACAAACAGTAAAAAGTGCCCTACCCACATGATCTGCGAGCCCGATACTGACAATAAAGTACCCGTCACTCTCACTGTAATTCTTTCTTGCCCTCTTTGCAAAAAAAGAAAAAAAAGTGATTTTTTATAGCTTTGTAAGAGAAGATGCTTTTTTGCTAAACCTGAAAAGTATTAAAAAAATAGCATTTAGAAGTTATATTAACTAATAATATAATTTTCTACCATATACAATTGAATGCACCTAGCTAACAACAACTTGCTTTGTTCTGGTTTCGCCTCACTCCAGTCTAAACTAACTGATTTTATAGGTAGGCCTAATTTACTACACATTGTCATTTAAATAACCTGAAAATATTGTGGATTATTAAGGCTAATTTTACTAACCACTCTTGCTAAATTTCAGAGTTGTTCGAGTAAATGATTCATTATAGACCGTGTGGACAGATCAGTTGTTGTCATGATTCATTAAAATGAATCTGTTCAAATGAGTCATTATATCGCGAATCGGACATTAGCAGACGTTGACGTGTTGCGTGCGAATCGCGACTGTTATTAGTACATCGCAAAAAGATTTGTCAACACAGAAAACACTTCACCACTGGATAGGATTTTCTTTTTGTTTACTGAAAGTGTGGTTTATGTCAGCTGCACGTGCAGGGCGCCTGTCAGAGAAGATGAGGTGACGTTCTTTTGAGCACTATTCACACCCAGCGGTTATTCAGGAAAAACATTCTCCGAATGCGCCTCGTGAAACATGGATTCGGTCTTACGAACTTTTAGCATTGTGTCAGTTGATTTAGATTATTATGTGTGAGGTAGAGAGAGTGCAAAGACGGTGCTTACTTTGAAAGAACGGCTCCAGGTTCAAAGGTCAATATGGAATGGATTTTTTTTAACGCGTTATTTTTTCTCAGATTAATTAATCAAAATTAACGCGTTATTTTTTCTCAGATTAATTAATCAAAATTAACGCATTATTTTGACAGCCCTAGTATTTATACTTGATCATCATTATACTTGAGATCAGTGCTTTTACCAACTTCCGTCTTTTACCCTTTCATAATGTGTAAGGCAAGGACATAAACCATTATCCCTATTTGACTCATAATGATAATTATGAAATCATGGAATATTTTTTATATAATAACTTATGTAATAAAATCTGCACTGCAGTTGACAAAATAACTATATGATATTTCACATGCCATTCAACCGCAGGTAGCAGTATAATGATACAGCACTCAGTGTACTTGACATGACGTGCTGTGAAAACAGTCCTGAAAAAAAGGACATTATTATTGGACCCCATGATTACACTAATGCTCACATACCATAAAAGAACATTTGAATTTAAAACAAGTATAACACTCATTGTAGAAAACTGAAGTACATCTAACTTAAGCCGGGATTAGATTGCTATTGAGCACAAGCCAACTCTGATATTGGCCAGTTTATAGATTTGAGGACTGAGACAATGAAAAAATCATCCATTGTTCGCTTGTCTTTGCTTGTGAATTTATCAATGTCAGTCCAGGCTCATTGTTTTTTAATCTGTGAAATGAAGCACAGTCAGGTTCCTGGTCTAGACAACCCATACAGTAAGTGCAAGAAAGTCGTGTCGTGTCAAAAGCAAATAGAACCCATTATATGTCTACACTGGATACAGTATACAGATGCGCAATCCATTTCTGACATACTCCACACACTTGAGTCTGTCGACAACAGGACAAATGGAAGAGTTAAAGGATGTTTGCTTTGTTTGTGTCTCTGTACAGATTTCAGAAGGATCCCAGCATCGGAAACTATGGATGGTTTATTTTAATGGCTTCCCGGATCACGTCAGAGGATTATATGTTTGTTCGAAGCATTTTGTTTTGTTAATGGGGCACAGTGTAATGGAGAGTTTGCAAATAAATTTTGTTGACAGATGAAGCAGCCCACTGTATTGGATCTGACAGCAGCTATATCACAAACTGAAAGTACATTTCATAATGCTTTATCTGTAAATTACGGTTTTACTGTACTGTATATGGACAATGTGCCTTTGATACTGTTTCCTGTGTTAGCCAGTCATAACAGTGGCTGTTTTCTGACAAGCCTTAAAGGGATAGTTCACCCAAAAATGAAAATTATCCTATAATTTACTCACCCTCAAGCCATCCTAGGTGTATATGACTTTCTTCTTTCAGACAAAACACAATCGGAGTTATATTAAAAAAATATCCTGGCTCTTCCCAGCTTTATAATGGGAGTGAATAGTATCATTTAAAGACTTCAGATGCAAAAGCCTCTAAGTGCCATCTGAAATTTTCTTCTAAAATGAGCATTTTTATCAAGCTTGTATGATTATGTTCACTTGAATGGCAATGAAAATGACCTATTAATTGCAATTAAAGTGAAATTACTGAACCTAAACATACAAGCTTGATAAAAATTTCAGATGGCACTTGCATCTGAAGTCTTTTTTATTTTTATTTTATTTTTTTTGAAGCCCAAAACAGCGCATTCCATCCATCACAAAAGTAATACAGCTCCAGGGGCTTAATAAAGGCCTTCTGAAATGAAGCAATGCTTTTTTGTAAGAAAAATATCCATATTTCTAACTTTATAAACTATAATCACTGGCTTCTGGTAATGGCTGTACACAAGTCTAGTTCCATTAAAAATGTATAATTTCAGACAATCGTCTATCTGTAATATATATTTGTTTTTTGTGTGTGCAAAAAAAACTTTATTAGCATTTTTAGGGAACCTCAAGGAACATATTAAAATAACAACAAACAATCATGTCATGACTCCTTTAAAATAGAAAATTAAAAGTATGTTTCTAAAAGTCTGATATCCTCATAATACATCCACGAATTACTGTAGTATGGAAACATCTTCCTTCTTTAAAAAGTTCAAAAGGTAACGCAGAACAGGACTGACCCAGGTTTACACAACACTTAGATGAATCTTTAATGTAGTAATGGTTGTGTTTTCGTCATAACCAAACATGCCTGTTTATCAAACTGTCCATTAGAACATTATTTTCCCCCTGAAAGCAGCCCTACAAAGTGCTTGCTGCTTTTAACATTTCAGCACCAAGGGGTCACCAAGGGTTCTGCTAAATATTTCCGTTCACCTGTAGGCAGATGCATAATACAATAATGCAATCTGCACTTGTCTTATAATGAAACTTCACTTTTCATTCCAAACTCTGTATCAGCTAACCTCTGGGGTTCTGGATCACGGCTTTCCGAGGAGTGTGCAGGAGATTGGTCTCCCAGGAGAGCTTCAGGCAGAGGGCAGAAACCTTCTCCGTTCACTGCTCATTTCACACAGACAGCTCCTGCATACTCGGAGACATCATACTTCAGAATGTACCTCAAGTATGCCAGAATTCATCTGCAGCATGGTAATCTCTACTTTACATTCTTTCATTCTGCATTCAACCTTGTTTTTTTTTTTTTTTTCTGAACAGCCATGACAAGCATGCCAGGCTATCATGATGCGAAGCAGCAAGAATCCAAAAACAACATTATTAATTTACAGGACGGCAGAGGTGTTCTGGACACAGGAGCCCATCATTTTAGGAATGAGGGAGGGCGATAAAGCTGGCGGAAACTATTTCTGTGACGATAGGCATCAAGTAGAAAATATGAATTATTAATCACAAGCATTTTGTCCCTGATGCCCGGAGGAAAAGGCGACTACTGCTAACACAATCCCCATCTCATTCATTTTTATAGAAAACTTATTAAAGTATGTACTTGAGATCAAATGGTTCGTATTAGAGGAAACACATGGAAATAATGAATGTCATCAACAGGGTCTGAGTGTTTGTGGCTCTTAACAAGCAATCAGAAAAGTGCTGCAATACGCATCTGAATTATGACTGAACTGAGATTGGGCTTTTCGAGTTATTTTATTATTTAGCTCTAAGTTCATTTCGTTAAGATATTCAGGCTTTTAGAAATGGAGAGCAATAATGAGGGATTGACACAATATGCTCTAAATGACCCAATTGTGAATCATTGTTAGTGCAATTTCAGACAGCTGCATATATAATCGACCTAAGGTTATTCTGCTGCATAATGTTGTGATATTTCACAATTTGTGGCTGTGAATGAAATATTTGGTGCTAATAATACACCTGTATAGGTTTTTGTTTGTAACAATAAAACAAAATTAGGGTCAGTTTGTTAACATTAGTTAATGCATTAGGTCTCATGAACTAAACAATGAACATTTTATTTATTAATCTAAGTTAAGGTTAATTTATAAATATACTATTGTTCATTGTTAATTAGTGTTCATTCCTAAAATATTAATTTAACTAATTGTTTATTCATACAACTTGATTTTTTTTTTTTTTTTATATTTTTTTTTATACATTATACAATTTTTAGTAGTAATGTATACAAGACAATTCAAACATTTGGTGTTAGTGAGACTAGAAAAGAAATTAATACTTTTATTTAGCAAGGATGCATTAAAATGATCAAAAGTGGCAGTAAAGACATTTACAATGCAAAGATTCTATTTCAAATAAATGCTGTTCTTTTGAACTTTCTATTCATCTAAGAATCCTGAAAAAAATCATCAAGGTTTACACAAAAATATTAAGCAGTTCAACTGTTTTCAGCATTGATAATAATGAGAAATGATTCTTGAGCAGCAAATCAGCATATTAGAATGATTTCTGAAGGATCTTGTGACACTGAAGACTGGAGTAATGAGGCTGAAAATTAATACATGAATAAATTACATTTAAGTATATATAAAAATTGTAATAATATTTCACTATACTGTTTTATATGGAAGCCCATTTCCACCACTAAATAAAAAAATAAAAAAAGTTGCAATTACTGTTTTTATCTCAGAATTCTGACTTTTTTTCTCACAATTGCTTGATATAAAGTCAGAATTCTGAGATATAAACTCGCAATTGCGTGATATAAAGTCACAATTCTGACTTTTTTTCTCGCAATTCTGACTTTATAACTTGCAATTGTGAGGGAAAAAAAGTCAGAATTCTGAGATATAAACTCCCAATTGCGTGATATAATGTCACAATTCTGACTTTTTTCTTGCAATTCTGACTTTTTTTCTCACAATTGCGAGTTTATATCTCGGAATTGTGACTTTATATCATGCAAGTATGAGTTTATATCTCAGAATTCTGACTTTATAACTCGCAATTGCAAGAAAAAAGTCAGAATTGCAAGAAAAAAGTCAGAATTGTGACTTTATATCACAATTGCGAGTTTATATCTCAGAATTCTGACTTTATAACTCACAATTGTGAGAAAAAAAGTCAGAATTGTGACTTTATATCACACAGTTGCGAGTTTATATCTCAGAATTCTGACTTTATAATTCGCAATTGTGAGAAAAAAGTCAGAATTGCAAGAAAAAAGTCAGAATTTTGACTTTATATCACAATTGCGAGTTTATATCTCAGAATTTTGACTTTATAACTCACAATTGTGAGAAAAAAAAGTCAGAATTGCAAGAAAAAAGTCAGAATTGTGACTTTATATCACACAATTGCAAGTTTATATCTCAGAATTCTGACTTTATAACACAATTGTGAGAAAAAGTCAGAATTGCAAGAAAAAAGTCAGAATTGTGACTTTATATCACAATTGCGAGTTTATATCTCAGAATTTTGACTTTATAACTCACAATTGTGAGAAAAAAAATCCAGAATTGCAAGAAAAAAGTCAGAATTGTGACATATCACGCAATTGCGAGATAAAAAGTCAGAATTCTGAGATAAAAAAGTCACAATTACTGTTTTTATTTAGTGGTGGAAACGGACTTCCATATTTTTTTACTGTTTTACAGCATTGGTGAGCATAAAAGACTTCTAACATTAAACTAACCCAAACTTTTGAATGGTAATGTATGTCTAAATTATCAAACCTTTAAAATACATATGAAACGTTCATGTTTTTTTTTTTTTTTTTTGCATTAATTAATGTTATTACTTCTCTGGGGGACTTGATTGTGATCATTCTGAGTACTTAACATCTAACAAGATAAATACCATCATATGTATTTCCTGCTGATGTAGAAATTACAGTCCCCGGTCAGCAGGGTTTATAGTGAGTGCCGTCAGCTTCATGATTTACGCTGTTCCACCAGCACCCCGCACTCACCCAGGGGAGATGGGTGTCTTTTTTGATATAATGCCATTATCTTTTATATGTCCTTGAATGCGAGACCTTTCTTCAAAACTGGCAGTAGGGACACACAATCTCTGAATGTGTCTCCTGTTTTTACTGAGGAGGTTTTTAAGGTGGACTCACTGGGCACAGTAATACTCCACGGGATGTTTCGCCCATGAGTGTATTTGAGAGAAAAGATCTTTAATCTCTTTGTAAAGTTTAATCAAGGTGAAATTTCGAGACACGCCTCTGAGCTATTTTGAAGTGAATCATTTTGACGTGACAGGATCGTTTTTATTAATAAATGCCATCTTTAATTGAAATCTCAATTTATCACTGCGAGAGCTATCTGTTGTGCCGCAAAACCGCGACACAAGCAATGGATTGAAATCATTAGATAATTAGGAAAATTAAATAGGTAATACATTCTGTGCTTTACTCAAGGGACAGTTACATTTCAGCTTTTCTATCACCATATTTTTTAAATGACTCAGTTTTGTTCTTGCAAAGAAGAGATAAGACTAATTGGACAGTTGAAAGACCCGTGAATTGATGATATTGCTTGTGTTGCTCTCGTTTTACTACGTGGCCTGCATTAATGTGTTTGAAACGTCCCTTTTGGGTTTCCTGAGTCTGCACAGTGACCTTGGTGTCTTTTTTTCTTCATTCCCTCTTTATGTACCCTCTTAACACTCTAAAATGGGATTTGAAATGCACTGCATTATGACATGAGAACAGAACGTGTGAGCTGACCCTCTCAGTTCATGGAAACATTCGTATTATGGCTCACATCCAATTACCAATCCGGCCTTTTCAAATGGGCTCTCAACAATAGATCAGTGAGCATAGAACGACCGTCAAAAAGTCTTTGTTCCTACTTACCTCTGAACGTGGAATGGAGGATTGCAATAGCACAAGTCGGTAGAGCCTATGAGACTTCTTTGCCTTGGCAATAACCATTTTTTTGTACTGCAGATTCTCTCTTATTGCAAGGAAATATTGTGCTTGGCAGAATAGGCCTACGCAGACAACCACTTGGTTTATTTATGAGCCGATGCTGCACGTTCACATTGCAAGACACCTCGAGCTTACGCTAACGAATACCTCTGTTTCCATCCACTATTATTTTCTCAAGCTTTTATCCCAGTAAAGAGATAAACATCAAATCTAAACCCTGCTGGACGAATTGAAGTCAGGAGCCACTGGCTCGTGTTGTGTCGTATCGTGTCTATTGGCTGTTGGTGCATCGGGAAGGTGTGTGGAATCAGTGGTTTATTGTGTGAGCCGCAGTGCAGAGAAAACGCAATGGACTGGGAGAGTAAGCCGTGAGCTGTGACACTACGCTCTTTGTTAAACACAGTCAGGGGAACGTGGTCGATTTAGCAGAGCAACTCTGGATTCCCACAACACTTTATATCAAACGGAAAGATTAGCACTTAACAAGCGGTTGGGAAAAGGACATTATTTTTTGGCTGCATCATTCATTTATCTCCAATACTACATGTATAAAACCAGTTATAACATCAATTTTATAATGATTTCTTTTCTAAGTCTTCCATATCAGCACAGTAACTAAACTGCTAAATCTTATTCACAGTTTATCATTGCAAGGTTGTAAATGCACTGGAATTGTATTACTGTATTAATGTCAAGTCATTGTCACTCTTTTCAACTCAAACATGGCTTCTTTTTAAGCAAATTAGGCGTATGCTTTAAACATTTGTGTAAACATCATGCCACTTCACACGGAAAGTTAGCAGGTGTATGTAAGTTTATTTTAGTCCTCCTGTAGTCAATAATTTTATCCCTTAAAACTCATCTTTGATCACCAAAATTATATATTTATAAATTTTTCATATGAAAAACATTTCTTAATGCCTTAATGTACCTCTACATTTAGCAGATGCAGATCCATGAATATGCAAATTAGCCCCGCCTCCACTCACACCAGTTCAGAGATCCGCTCAGTCAACATTACTGTAGTAAACGCTGCAAAATTGCAAGTGGAAATATCGGTTTAATTCAGCCATACATGTTTGAACCAAGCGGCAACCTCGCACGGTCTCTTTTGAAGCCCACATGGAAGTGACTTAACCCTTAAATACATACCTCGGGTCTTTAGTGACCCGGGACGTCATTCACTACCCTCCTCCTCGTTCATTTTTTAAAGTTAGACATCAACCTTCTTGGTATTCCTCAATCGGTTCATTATAAAGAATATAACAAGAAAAACAAATTATAAAATTATTAAAGAATGCCTATTTTTGTATTCATTTTTTGTAAAAATTGTATAGGGTCGCAAACGACCCGAGGTGTGTATAAGTGTACATATATATTTTTCTGCATAACAATAATTAAATCTTAGATGACGGAATAAGTGGAATTCACCTTTATTCCACAAGGTGGCAATGTCTGATACACAATGCTGAAGTGACGATTCATTCAGACAGAAAACGAAATAATAAGAAAATCATGAAATGGCTCAGCGATTTCCTGCAGAGC
Source organism: Ancherythroculter nigrocauda (assembly GCA_036281575.1). Taxonomy (NCBI): domain Eukaryota; kingdom Metazoa; phylum Chordata; class Actinopteri; order Cypriniformes; family Xenocyprididae; genus Ancherythroculter; species Ancherythroculter nigrocauda. The sequence continues at coordinate 35,348,932 of VTFQ01000001.1, forward strand.
AAGTACTGAAGGCAATCAAATATGACTGTAACTGTTACTGGATGGATCCGGTGAAGCTGTTAGCGATCGAAATATTGATTTTGAAGATGTTGAAAATTATAGTTTTGAGAATACATTTGAGATCGCGAATGGGCTAATATTCGTGACCTCAAATATAAAACTAGCCCATTATTTGCTGAATGTACTGGGAAATGAGCTCTGACGAGGACAGTGATGATGGCATAAAACATCTGCTCAAACGGAGCCCTTTCAAGCTCCAAAAGGTAACACAATATGCTTTATTTTATTCTTCTGTAATTGTTACTTTAATATCAGAAGAGTTTTATATGATCGCGACAGGTAGAGATCCATCAGTGTTAGATATAGATCTGGGTCGATAAAGACCCGAATATGTAAGAATGATTGGCGAAACAGTCATGCATTTAAAGGTTAAACTGCAATTCATTGACTGGCCGCTAGAGACAGGCTCTAAAAAGGGAGTCAAATCTGTATTTCCCCCATGTTAAAATGCCCAACTTTACAGCAGAAAAAAATGTGTTTACAGCCTGATACAAAAAGTGGTTTTGGTCTATACAGCTAATTTTTCCCTTCATGACAACTGTGTGGAGGGTTCATTTTTTAACTCATCCATTTAAATTATATTAAGCCTTAAAGTTCTGCATAATTAAGGGTGTGGCCACTTGAGTGACAGGTTGATTGCTGCTGCTGTCTCTACTAGATGTTTGCCTTGCAGCAGCTGAACTTGGCATTTCTGCCATGTTTGTGCTTTTTTCAGGATTATTTCATACAATTATCAAATAATATGACTTGCTCTGCAGTTAATGGTCGAGACATGTGCACACATGTGGAAGATAAACAGAACACACGTTGGATCGTCTTGGCATTGGCTAAAAGTTTTGTCCATCAGATTTACTACAATGACTTTAGCTGGAGAATATGCCTCTCAAGACACCTCGAAATCTGACAGCACTGCTTGGATATTATAACTAAAACTGCTGCACTATTTTGAAAAATTATAATTTAACATCGCAGTAGTGAATAATTGCTGTACGGTTGTAATAAAGTATGACAGATTGCAGTAGTCTGCTGCATCCTCCACAACTTAAGGCCAGGAATATATTATATGACTTTTAAAATCTGATTTTAAAACACTAGGCATCATACACTTGCTGACTTTGTTGCAGAGAAACTGGGCATCAAACACTAAACGACTGAGAATAAACGAAACACAACAACAACAACAAAAAAAAAACATGAATCTTGTTGCTAGGAGACATGTGATAAATAAAACCAATATAGGTGTGTCCCAATTCGCGTACATATGCACTATTCTATGACATTTTTAAGTGCAATAGTGCGAGTAGTGCGTTCACACAGAAAATTCCAAAAAGAAAAAGTACACTTTATATACCCGGATGATGCACTAAATAAACAGAAAAAGCGTGGAATGTTGGACACTTCATGCACTCGACTGTCGCAGCTTTAAAGGTGCCCTAGAATTAAATATTGAATTTACCTTGGCATAGTTGAATAACAAGAGTTCAGTACATGGAAATGACATACAGTGAGTTTCAAACTCCATTGTTTCCTCCTTCTTATATAAATCTCATTTGTTTAAAAGACCTCCGAAAAACAGGCGAATCTCAACATAACACCGACTGTTAAGTAACAGTCGGGATCATTAATATGTACGCCCCCAATATTTGCATATGCCAGCTCATGTTCAAGACATTACACAAGGGCAGCCAGTATTAACGTCTGGATCTGTGCACAGCTGAATCATCAGACTAGGTAAGCAAGCAAGAACAACAGCGAAAAATGGCAGATGGAGCAATAATAACTGACATGATCCATGATATCATGATATTTTTAGTGATATTTGTGAATTGTCTTTCTAAATGTTTCGTTAGCATGTTGCTAATGTACTGTTAAATGTGGTTAAAGTTACCATCGTTTATTACTGTATTCACGGAGACAAGAGTCGTCGCTATTTTCATTTTTAAACACTTGCAGTCTGTATAATTCATAAACACAACTTCATTCTTTATAAATCTCTCCAACAGTGTGTAATGTTAGCTTTAGCCACGGAGCACTATCAAACTCATTCAGAATCAAATGTAAACATCAAAATAAATACTATACTCACATGATCCGATGTACTGTATGCATGCAGCATGCATGATGAACACTTTGTAAAGATCCATTTTGAGGGTTATATTAGCTGTGTAAACTGTTTTTATGCTGTTCAAGGCAAGCGCGAGCTCCGGGGGCGGGGGAGCACGAGAATTAAAGGGGCCGCAACCTATATATCGGTGCATAGTTAATGATGCCCCAAAATAGGCAGTTAAAAAAATTGATTTAAAAAAAAAATAAATCTATGGGGTATTTTGAGCTGAAACTTCACAGACACATTCAGGGGACACCTTAGACTTATATTAAATCTTTTAAAAATAAGTTCTAGGGCACCTTTAATTATGTAGTGGAGGGGGAGAGGGTATCAGACTCTGATGTTAAATAACAAAATAACCTTATACAATTCACACACTACACGGATCAGTGCATAAGTGCATAGTGTATAAGTGCATAGTGTATAAGTGCATAGTGTATAGTGCGTCATTTGGGACACAACTAAAGTGTTCTAAAATTGGTTCAAAATGACAGTCTTGTTTGATATCCTCTAACTGAATAGAATCATAGTCTGAAGTTAAAATGAGCCCATCTTTTCTGTGAAATGTCAACTGAAGACTGGCTCTGACGTCCAAACTGTAAATTGGTGCAAAAATCTGGTCGAAAGTCATGTTGTGTATTCCAGCCTTTGTGGTCAGGGAATTCTAATTTTGTAAATTCTGTTCAGGAAGTTTACGCTGGTGTCTCTTGGGTATAACTCATTTACATAAATCAGTGGTCATCATTGTTATACAATAAGGAAGTAAAGCAAAACAAAAATGCAAATTTTGTTCATTTTGCATTTTAGTTTATTTTTATTATGAGATCATTGATTTTCAATATGATGTCTCTATGCAGTACCTGTAATTTATTGCTTAGATGTTGATTCAGATTTTTAGAGTTAAGGCCTGTTCACACTATAATGATAACTATATTAGTGTCCACACCAGACAGTTTGTTTATTCTAAGCGTGTGCTCCATTTTTATTTATTTTTTTTTTCGTCTGTCACTTTAAATGCTCAATCTTTAAAGTCTGGTGGATTCTAATTTGCTGTCAATGTTTTTATCGATCATCAGTTGGAAAAAAAAACGAAAACGTTCTGAAAATGCATCCAATGATATTGTTTCTCTTTGTCATTATTGTAATAGCTGTGGTGTGGATTTTGCTATTCTTTTATATTTAGAATGATTTTTAGAACTATATCTTTGTTAGATTTATCGTCCTTGGTGTGAACTGGCCTTTACTCTTATCCTTACCTAATCACAGCACTGTTTTGCTTTTGATATTAACCTAACACTTTTATGAAATATTTATTAATGTGATGCATTAATAAAGTATCTCTCAGGATCATAAATTATAAGAAAAATAGATTGTGCAGTTCAACAGTAGGCTGTGATGATGTTTATCATCTGTCAGTTTGCAGGGTTCTTTGTAAAACTTTTAGCTGCTTTTTATTTTATTTTTTATTTTTTTGTAAATAATGAGAAAAACTGAGAAGTACATCGTACTTACAAGCACTCACAGCGGAATAGTCCATAATGGCCTTCAGCACCGAACGAATCACATGCCTTCAAAGTTTAGACATATTTCTGCCCAAAGGACCTGCCTTTTTTGCTGGAAGACTGGACATTCGTGTGTCCACTGACCTCACAATGGTGCAGATAAGGGTCCTTTTGCAGTCTGAGGAGAGAAACTGCACTGATATGCCATAGCAGTCTCTTCCTGATGAAATGTAGGACTTCAAAGAAGATAAAAGTCAGAAAGGCAGTGGACCACTGGTAGATATTGAAATGCTTTCATGAAATACTGCTAAGGGACTTGTGGGTAATGCCTGTGGAAAAGACTCAATAAAGAGCTGGAGCCCATAATGTAGGTCGCTGAATTATATATACGAGGTCTATGTTAGAGGTCTGCTAAATAATCAGATATTTGTGTTATTAAGATGCAGCCAGCCTTCTTAATGTGAATGCCTTTTACGCCATTGGTAATAATGTTGGCATTACAAAGAATATGGATTTTTTACAAAACATGGATCCTACTCCCTGCGGTCAGTGTCATCACAGTAAGGTCACTTTCAAAATCCTTCACACTCACTGTCTGGAACAAATTACCAACCAACCTTCACCTGGAGATCCATTGATCCATCTTCAAAAAGCAGCTCCTCTTCCAGAAGCACTTTACTAACTAACTAGTGTCTTTGAAGCTTTTGCACTTTAAAAAAAAAAAAAAAAAATCTACACATCTGCTGTAGCACCCTTAATTGCTTCAACTAATATTATCTTCATTTGTAAGTCACTTAAAAAGCATATAAAAGTGTCTGCTTAAATGAATAAATGTAAATATGAATGCTGCATGAAAAGTAAAATGTCCATGGATCATACTCAAAAGGAATACGTAGGTGAGGTTCAGTCTGTTTAGTAGGTTGCACTGTAATGACACATTTTTACGTTATCTGAAGTTTTTTTTGTCTTGTTGTTTTGGAAGGATGCATTTTCAACATTATGTTGGTTGAAATATCGACACCAAGACGCAAAAGTATAGTCTCAGCCTCAGGCGTCACACCCACAGTTTCAAAGTCGTCATCTGATTGGCTGAATTCTGTCCATCTGGAAACAAAACCGTTGTGATGCCAAACCCCCTCATGGAAAAAGAAAGCCATTGTGTTTATAACTGTCAATGAACGCTTATCAGGATCAACTAAACGCTGGAAGTATGTAAAGTTGGCAGCACTCAATGTTCTTGAATGAATGATTAATTAAATGCACAGCGGTCTGTTATCGGAGGGACATTGATGTTACATTTTAACGCCCCTAAACATGACGTGGAACAAAACAAACTGTGATTGGTTGCTTGATATGTCGATCAGACGTCTTCTTGGGTGGTCCTCGGCCAGTGAAAACTGTGAAACTTTTACAGTCGGTCTGAAAGTGTGGCTACAGCGCGACTAACAACAGTACAACCCATTAAACAGTCTGTACTTCTGTCCCTCACAGCCTTGTATTTATATGCATCCAGTTAAAAATGCTATCAACTCTGACTTTATATTAATTTTTTGCATAGCGCAAACACCCAAGTCTATTGCGCATCCATCCCATGAGGGCTTTTAACAGCCTTGTAACTAATTGTATCTAATTCATCAAGTATTTAGCACAAAAGTTAATTTATCTCATTTACAAATTATTATTTTGAACATTAAAAGAAATGTTAGAAACAGCTGTTTTCATTTTGGTCGGTATGTCTTGGCGTAAGATTGTTTTTTTTTTTGTTTTTTTTTTAAATCTGTATTTATTTTTAGCTGGAATGGAGGGGGTGGAGGCAGGCAAGAAATATGGTTGCGTTCTTCTCCACTGCATGCTTGTCGTGCGCCGCTGCTCCAGCTCTCCCCAGCTCACTATATGTTCACCCTGATATGCACCCCGAGGCAATGTGCCTTTCATTATTTCTTTTGAAACTTTCATCTGAAGTCTCCTAGGGATTAGCCTTCTTGATTCCTGACACAGTCGATGAAAAACAAGCCTTATACATTGGGAGGCTTTCAGCCAGTGGAGCTGTTCTCCCTGCTCCATCTCTCATAGTGTTCAGCCGTGTCCGGATTCCTACACAACAAGTGGGCTGTCTTTCTTGATTTTCCTAATGGCTTCGGTGATCTCTTATCATTTGGAAGAGAGCTGTGGTTTTTTAAAATGCTCCCTCTCTTTCTTTGTTAATGAATGTAGCAAATCTTTACTACTTAACACCTCTGAGATTTTATCAGGGAAACTGTGTTCTGTTCACGGTCATGAATGTTAATAAGCCCTCTTACCTCAAGTGCTTCAGTGCCTCGGCCCTCTTGGACAGTCTTTACAACAATGCTGGGACTCACAAAGATGATGCAAAGCTTACCAAGTTTGGAAGTGTAAGCGCTGGCTCTGACTGTGAGCTTTCTGATTGGCCAAGCTGAACCTGTGCTTTAAAATATTAATTGGTGTTCTTCAGAGATTTAAAGGGGTAGTTCAGCCAAAAATGAAAATTCTGATTCCAAACCTGTATGATTTCACAGAATGTGTCCGTATAATTAAAGTCAATGGGATCCAAGTTGACTTACTGTAGCTTGGGAGGGAATATTTTCCCGGATTCACAGATGTACTTTGCGATTTGAAAAACTTTGCCATTCAAATCTGTCAAGTCACAAAAGCTCTTTGAAAATTCCAGAGAAAATTACTTAGTTTTTCAGCAGAGTCAATGGTCCGCTGAGAAATCTAATCCCGTCCAAAGATGAATGTCTGTGACTGCTAATAATGTATTCAAACTAACCTTCCACATGCTGCACCTTTTCAATACCCAAATGGCATCCAAGGAAAAAAGAAAGGTAATATAATGAAATTAATTAATGAGAGACAAAATAATAATAATAATAATAATAATAATAAAATAATTATCTTAGACTGGCCATTTTAGCCATATTTAGACACTTCTATAGACTCATGTGAAGTTTATTTAAATAAAGTTTTAATAATTAAAATTATAAAAAAAAAAAAAAAAAATCATTTAAAAGACAAATACGTCATACATGATGCACACCTCCACAGCACACAACCTTCTTCTGTAACGCCTAATCTATAAAACACACACTCCACCTCTTTAATTAATAAAATATCTTTTGTTCTGCAAACTGAAAAGACATGAAAGTGAGTTTATTAGGGGTGTAACGGTACATGTATTTATCCCAAACGTCACTGTTCAGTGCATACAGTCAGACGACGAATACAGTCAGTCACAGGTAAACCACAATCCAATCCAGAACTGGGGTGCGCGGTAATGCAACACTGTTTGCTAACCGCTAAAACAGGAAAAAGAGAAAAAAGCAGAAGAAAAAGCAGAAGAAGAGATGATCTATGTACCAACACAAAACAAGAGTTCAGATGACACGCAAGAGCCAGCTATTAGCTTATACGCTGAGTTTCGATTAATTTTTGTGACACACTCCTCTAACTTCACAGAAATTAAACTGGGACTGCAGAAAGCGGCATTTCTTTTCTTTGTTTTACAATCACACAATGTTTTGCTTTTATATTGAGTGTACACAGTTTTATCATTACAGTTTTGAATGATGTCTTACTCTTATCTGTATAACCATAAATGGCAGAGTATTTTAAGTTGTTTCCGCTGTCATAATGAGACAAAATCATTTGGCAGTGGCAATTTGTGTTGTGGAAACCTCACTACTACAGTTCAATGATAAAGTATGTGTGTCCTGGAAATGGGAAGCCTCAGGTGACGCTTCACTCGTTGTCTCCTCAAGGAAAGGTGAAGTAGGCCAGATCTGTAGATGGCACTTTTTCTCCTTCTTGCTCATCTTTCCATGATTTCTTGAAAAAGTGCAATGTTGACTCTCATGCATAAAGAAAACTAATCTCTGCACAAGTTTTATTTTTCATTATTCTATTTATTTTTTACTTTTATAACACTTTTCAGTTTTGTACTTGATTGTGACCAAATATTAATGGTGGAACGGTTTTTCAGATAAAAAACCACCCATGGTTCGGCATGCGCTTGCACAGCACTGAGACCTGAACATTGCTACCTGTATTTAAACTAAACTCATTTAAACCTTGCCCATTTAAGCATTCATCCATAAGACGTGAAAGAGAACTGGTGTGTGCTGTGAGGAGATTTGTGTGTACTCATCCGAAGCGCGTACATGAAGAGCCGGGTCACAGCGCGCAAATACTCGCGCGCAAATTCTCTTTCAAGTCTTACACCTAAACGGACAAATTCACACAAAAATTATGTCAACATGCCCATCTTAGCGAGTATCCTAACAAACATAGTAGGTTATGTCTTAAGAGAAAAACGAGACAGACAACACATGTGTATCAGTATCAGTGTACTGGATCTTTGAATTATGTCTTAAAGGGACAGCAGTCTAATATTCCAATACTTTTTAATGTTAATCAAATGACAAAAGAAATCACTCTTGACTGAATAGCTTTTGTAACTTCAATAATTTTTCATCTTTATTTAATTATTCAAAATAGAAGTTTATGTGCAGTGTTATTTTATATTTGATTACTTTATTTAATTTCTGTACCTGAAAGCTACTGTTAGATAGCCGAAAAACCTATAAAGCATTGTTTATTTTATTTGTATCTTAGCTCTCATGTATTTATTTGTGCTGTTTCTTGTAGTTTGATTATTTGTTTTTATTTTCTTTATCTTTATTTAACAATTGTCCTAGTTTTTACTGAACATAGCACATACCGAAACGTATCGAAACCTTGACCCTTAAATCGTGATAAAAACCGAACCGTGAGTAATCTGAACCGTTCCACCCCTACCAAATGCCTTTTGTTTTTTATCAACCCTACAAAAAAAGAAGAAAAAAAAGACCTGCAAGAGTGAATTCTGTTTACTGTTTAATACACTAAAGGAGGCTGTACTGTACCAACTAGGGGACTAAATGCCACTAGGTTGAACAAACTGTTCCACCATTTGCACTACTGTCTGTTTAAAACAACTGAAAAGAAACTTAGCATTGGGGATTTGTCGCTTTTTCCTGTTGTACCAAACTCGTATCGAACCATGACCACAAAACCGAGGTACGTACCGAACCGTGACTTCTGTGTACTGTTACACCCCTAGAGTTGTAACAGTACACAGTATGATGACAGAGTTTTCATATTCAGCTGAACTATCCATTTAACACTAGAACTACCAAGGCAGTCATTTTGACCGTTTTAAAGATTTGCAATGTAATAACTTTGTTGAAATAAAACCCATATAACTACAGTTCCATGACTTTTCTTAAATTAATGTAAATTTTATTTTAACATTGTTATTTTATTAAAATTACAAAACACAAAAGAGTTCTGAGTATTTCTACCTTGAATGGCCATAGCGGTCAATTTGACCGCACATATTACAGGCGTTGTATCTCCTCAGCGCTTTTTCCCGCCGTTAAAGATGTGCGTAGCTGTTGCCTAGCAACCTTTCTCTGGCAGTTTTGTATGCTTTTGCTAAGCTAAAACTTAGCTTTACCGTCAAAATGGCAACAAGAAAGAAAATGACTGTCACTGAGGTTTTATCCTTGCTTGAGAACATTGATGATGCAGAGTTTGATGGAGGAGCAGAGAGCGATGTCTCTTGGTCTCTTGACAGTTCGTCTGACACTGATTCTGAGAGTGATTCAGAGATAATTCCGGTTCGTAAAAAAAGGAGAGTGGACACTTCAAATTCGACAACTGTCATTTCATCTGCTACTTTGGGTATGTTATCGATTCGTGTGGTCCAAACATTTCCGATAATGCTAAAGCATTGTAAACTCCAAAAGTCAAAATGTATTGAATAAAGACAGATGTAATCATTTCCAAAATTCACAATATGTTTTTATCTAACGAAATATTCTGCTTCATTTTATATTTGTTGACATTTTGACTTTCAAAAACAACATTTTAACTGCGGTGAAAAACTTTGATCTCCAGCTTGCCGGATGCAAATTGCGGAAAGCAAATTGCGGCATGCACTTTTGTGGGAGGTCTAGTAGCTCTTACACAATAATATCACGAACATATTATATTATGTATGCTTAAATTACCCCACATTTTTCATAAAACATGACCATAGAAGCTTTGAAGTAAATATAACATGACAAAAATGACATTCACTGCTGTCTGGTATGAACAGTCAAAATGACCGCTATTGGCAGTTCTAGTAGTTATAGAATTCCGGTAGTGCTAGTGTTAAACACTGTGTTGGAAGCTGCCCATTTTTCACTACTTGCTTTTGTCTGGATTTTCACTGTTATATTTTGCCATGAAGCAGGTGGAGCTAATCTATCTCTTTTGCCCTTCAGTTATGGTTTACTGTCCAGGGGACTGGACACAAGTGTCTCCAATAATCTCTTAATTAGGCGATGATGGACTATTCATTTAGTATGCAAAGCTGCAGATCTCACTTTTCACTGAGCAAAGCCTCCTTTCGCTGTGGCGGGTGAGCCAACGCTAATGATCTCAGCAAGTGGCAGCAATCCATTGCAGTGCTACTGTGGGGCCACATTAATCTTGTGGGTGATCCGTTTGATGAATGACCCTAGAATAGAAGTCCTAGCAGATTCCACCCTAATTATGCTGAGGGTGCTCCTCTTGAGAGGTGCTCGCAAAGTCTTTGCAGACTAAGGCATGCGTCGCCGCTCTACAGGTGCTTCTAGACATTGCTCGGGTGGAAATCCGGTGGACCCTCTGGGAGAGATGACGTCACGTGTCCTGGGGCTACCAGCCAGAGGTGAAGATGATGTATTGGACCTGTTCCTCCCATGTGCCACCTGGGCAAAAGCCTACGATAGTCATCAATCTGAGGGACATCCCGAGAAGGGGTCATTAGTGGCCTTAGATCTATTACAAGCTGTTCTGATACTTTTTAAACTATTTGAGATATCTTTCACTGTCGGATTGCTTTCTGTGGTGTTTTTGCCATTCGGCTGGCATTCAATTCCTTCTCTCTGTTGCTCTGAGTTATGTTTGAAGATTGAATGCTCAGCAGGGAAAGTGTTGCATCAGCTGAAGTTCTGGAAAAATAAATAATATACCAATGTTCTCCTGAGAGGCAGAGGAGAAGACATCTTTTCTCCTTGAGTAGATTCTTGCTCTCAAAATTAGTCGAACAAAGAATTTTCTGTAATTTCTCAAACCTGTATCTTTAGTCACTCATTTTTTAAATGTCTTCACCCTCCAAGTTTTAAGTCTATCATTCTTGAAGACGTTTGATATTTTTGTGAAGATTTTTGTTCTGAAATTTAAAATTGGGGGAAAAAAACATGTTATGGCAGATATTAAAATACTATACTATTTTGTATAAATAAATACAACCAAGTATAAGTAGCCCACCTTGTTGGCTGAAGCTATTTACACTAACTCCGCCCTTCTTTTTCTGATTGGGTCAGACAAAATGACAAAAGAAATCCCACTAAGAACAGGATTGGTGGCATGGAGAGTAAGGCGTGTGGTGCTAACTTTTGATACAACAGACCAGAGTTCGAATCTACCTTTTAACAAACTCATTCTTTTCCCTTTTTCCCATTACATATCAGCTTGGAGAGGCGTTTATTTTAAATAAAATTGAAGAGAATATTTGAAAAGTGGAAATAACGTGCCTAACGGACATTTAGTTGTGGGAATAAAGTGTTTAACAGTTAGGGTTAGGTGTATTTTAATAAATATAATCATATAATCTGAATATGTTGTTATTATTGCACACTGTTTTATAATATACTACAATTCACTGAGGTGCAACTAGTATCTGCCACTATATGCACTAAGTATAGATAGCATCTAACTACTATCTTTTGCTATTTTCACTGTGTAGTTAATACTTTTAAAAGTGAATTTAGACCACAACTTTATAATGTAGTTTGAAAAATAGATATTTGATATATGTGACCCTGGACCACAAAACCAGTCATAAGTCGCATGGGTATATTTGTAGCAATAGCCAACAATACATTGTATGGGTCAGAATTATTGATTTTTCTTCATATAATTAGTTATATATACTTTGATATACTTTACTTAATAAATCATTAGTTTATTAAGTAAAGTATATCAAGTATTTCAGATTTTCAAATACTTGTATCTTGGCTAAATATTGTCTTATCCTAACAAAGCATACATCAATGGAAATATTATTTATTCAGCTTTCAGATGGTTTATAAATCTCAATTTTAAAAAATGTACCCTTATGACTGGTTTTGTGGTTCAGGGTCACATATGAGTGTTTAAAAAATGAAATTAGCTTTAAGTGAGTGTTGAATGATGGCAAAGTTGATTAAATGTAGAAAATATGGTATATGAGCATAAATACATTTCCAGTATCAACCAACAAGTATCCAATAGTAAAATCATAAATCATAAAATCAGATATTGGCCAATAACTGATGTGGTTTGTCATACCAATATCGTACATTTCTAATTTTGAGGCATTTTTATAACTTTAAAGGGATAGTCCATCCAAAAATAAAAATTCTGCCAATATTTAGAATTTCTTTCTTCTGCTGAACACAAAATAAGACATTTTGATGGACCCCCATTGACTTCCATAGTTTTTTTTTTTTTTTTCCATACTATGGAAATCAACAGTTTGGTTTCCAACATTTGGTTTGGAACAACTTGAGGGGGAGTAAATGATGACGGAATTTTCATTTTTCGGTGAACTATCCTTTTAAGAGCCATTTACATGACACTGTTTTCAACTAATAACTGTAAAACTTTTTTATGCTTTTGGGCTGTTCATTCACACGATAGCAGTGTTTTTGGGGCCTGAAAATGCAAACTTTTGAAAACGGGTTTCAAAGTGTAAGTTTTAAAAAAACTTCAAAAAACACGGATTTGTAAAAACTGTGACGTCATGTTACGTGTTCAGTCTATAGGTGCATAGTGTTTCTTTACAAAATGACATTGCCACCTACAGGCCTGGCATAAATAATACAGCGTTTTTAGCCGCTTTCATGGATCCTTGTGAACAGGGATGTTTTGACAGTGTTTTTACACGAAAAACGCAAAGAAAAATGTCTGTTTTTAGTATGTCGCTGTTGTGTATATGTACCCTTAACCTAAAATATTATAGTTATAGCTATAAATGTAATCTTAAAACATTTTTGACAGTCTTTACCATCTTTGAGTAGATTCTTGGCAAATGTAGTCAGCTAAAAAATTTGAAAAATCTGTATAATCATTTTTTTTTTTTTTTGCGAGATATAGAAGACAATGCTGCATTGCAGTGAGAAATGTACTATTAAAACAGTCACTCTGTGAGGTCTTTACCTTGCACTTGAACAATAGGCTTAATAACAACAGCACCTGAGTGTTTCATTGCCATTCTGTTCTGCTGCAGGAGTCTGAAGGATCTGTAGGAGAACCTTAATGAGAAGAAAAGCCTTCATGAGAAGGCTGATGTCTCCTGGGCAAAGCATGGCCTAGCAGATGTCCGCAGGGAAATTCTTTGACCTCTAGCTTCTAGTAGCGAGATGCGAGACTCCCCATGGCCCCTGATGGTTATCCTGCCCGTTCTCTGCGGTTTGCCGTGCTCTTTCTCTCCAGAGCTCATGACCTCTTCAGAAGTCGTTTTGATTCTCCTTCCCAGCAACCTGTCCTCTGTGACTTTTTATTTCAGCTCAAATTTGTCATCTCTCATTATCTTTGAGAGTAATGACATTAGGATCAATAGACTTTTATCATACCCGACTGAGGAAAACGCTCATTATCTATTTTATGTTTCATAGAACACAACTATGCTTCTTGGAAATGTTTTATTTGTTTGTTTTCTTGTTGATTACACAGACGCTGTTGACAATACAAATTCAATCTTCCAGCTTTCCCTTCACAGTCAACCGAATTTGTGTGTGTAGTTAAGCCCCACAAACAGCCCCGTTGCATTGCAACTATCGGACGGATTGATTTAATTGCATTCACATACAATGAAGTTAGGATCTAAAAGGTCAGCAGTAAATGGTACAAATCCCAAAGGAGTATTTTTTAGGGGGCTGGTGAATTTAATACACATCCATCACTTTTTATCATCTAATTAGTCCCCTGCATGGCAGGCTGTTCAACATGGGAGGAAACAGCACTATTGATTCGATAAAGGCCTGGTATCTATCATTTCACTTGGTCATTGACAGACTGCCCGGCCATTTCTGATTCTGTCTTTATAGTGTCAGCAAAGCGCTCCTGCTTGTTGCGCGATTGCCTTACAAAATTGTTATCATCCCTCTGATGTCCCAGAAATAACAGTTTCCTGTGTGAGGTATTGGTTGTAACCCAGCACATTTTTATCACCCTGATGCAGTTGTACAACTTGGGTGTATACAAATGCAAAAGCAACCAAAGAGCGTTTTGTGTCCGGCAATTTGGCATATTCATAAAAGGAGTGTGGAAGCTGCATTATATTACTGACATTTCTAAATACGAGGGCTGCATTTGAATGATTTTTTTGTTTGTTTGTTTTCCCTTAAACTGTACTCCACTGCATTATCATCTTAAATTATCTCTACTGTCATCCCAGGACCAAAATAAAAGTGGAGGGTGAAATTATTTTGTTCTGTCTCCATAGGTGCAGTGGAATTCATTGGCGCTATCGGCTGATCATCAATTTACGCCGCAGGACTTATAGATCTTCTGGCTTGCTCAGCCCTCTCCACATATTTCCATGCTTTTGGATGGTTTTTTCTTTTTTTCGCCTCAGAGGTTGTCAGAGGTTGCCGTTTTCTCTCTCACTCAGACAGTGGAAGCATCTTTGCTTTTGCCTTGGGCTCACAGCTTGGTGAGCATGTCATTTTTCTGTTTTGTTTGGTTTTTATTGGAGGGGAAGGACATGTTCAAGTATGATCAAGCAGTAAGAATGTCTCGACCAAAGACTGAAGGCAATGGATAGAGACAAATACTGCAGTTGAGACACTTCTGCTGAGATGCATGGTATAAAAATATTTAAATAGATTAACCATATGTTAACATTTGATGTTTGTTCACTAATTACCTTTTGTTAGCGCATTGAGCAATCTGTCTGCATATTTATATTTAGCCATATTGTCTGCTCAATTTATCATCTAGGAGGAAAAAAATAAAAACATCAAGGCTGGGTTGTAATGTAGGTAAAATGTTGATATATTTTTGTGTAAAAATCATAAACGCCTCAGTAAGCACCCTAAGCCTTAAATCAATATGTGAACAATATGACTTGAGGTTATGCCCCCTTGAAATCAAAGAACTGAAAGAAATCATCTTTTAATATGAATTAATCTTTACCTGTGTTCTGTGTGAAAGGCATTAAAAAGATAAAATATCAATTACCTGAGCAAATATTGCATTATAGTTATTGAACAGTTCCAAGAGTGTAATCAGAATTGATTTACTGCTATAATCCTTCAGTTTCACAGACAGTTCCAAACAGAAGTTTCCTTAAAGAGAAACCTGTGAAACTTACAGAGCGATAGGAGAACTTGAGGTACGTTTAAACGACAGTGATGTACCAAAAAAGTTTTTCCTTTGCGTTCTTTGACGACAACATTATTAAAATGGTTCCCTTTCGCATGTATCCGTGAAAATGACTAAAAATGCTGTATTATTCATGCCACGCCAGTAGTTGCCGATGTCACTTTGTAAAGAAACTCTACGCGCCTTCTTAACACACATGAGCATGATGTCAAAGTTTTCACAAATTCAAGTTTTTGTAGTTTACACGGAGATGATAACGGTATCATTTTTAAAAACTTGCACTTTAAAGCTTGTTTTAAAAAGTTTGCTTTTTCAGGCCCCCAAAACGCCATTGTCGTGTAAATGAACAGCCAAAACGCATAAAAAGTTTCCAGTTTTTGGTTGAAAACAAACAGTGCATGCAATCGGCCCCTTAGTCTTGTGAAGCCAAACCTTTAATTGATTAAACAACGTAAAGTCTGGACCATTATTCTGCTTATTCTGACTAATTGCCTACTTAGACAGGAAAATATCATCAAGGTTTCTGTTGTTTTTATGTACTGGGTTTGCCTGAAATAGATTATTGCACTATAATTGTTTTTTTTTTTTTAATTAATGGCAATAAGTGCAAGGAATAATTATTACAAAGAATATTAAGCAGCACAACAGTTTTCAGCATTGATAATAATAAGAACAGGCCAGGCTCATTAGAAACGTTATTGCAAAACGCAAAATACATTGTGTTGTGCACGTTTCATGACAGTTTCAAAGTGAAATGTCCAGTGAATGGTGCTAAAAGCCTGTTTAGTTTTTTTCCGGAACAGATGAATGTGAATATGGCAACGTTTTATTATGTTGAAGTTTGTATGTATCACTGCAGTCCTGAATTGAAATGTCTGGTGAGTGGCGCTAAAAGCCTAATGCTCCATCACATTTAATAACGTACACCTACACTAAACCCTAAACCTACCTGATAGTGTTAAGAAAAGCAAATGTGACATGAAAATGCAATCATAACCATGGCATTTTAGCTTGTTTTTGAATCTTGTCTTTGAGCTCTTTTACCATGACTTGTCTTTCATGGGCTTCACATTGCAAAGTATAATTCTGTACTAGCTGAGCTACCGAGCAAGCTTATTACATTAGTAAAACTGAACATCTGGAGCTGGGTAAGTGATGCAAATATATTTGTTTCACACAATACAAATATTAAAGCCAAAAATATGTAACAATGCAACTTTCATGAAGTAAACTCTTACTAAAAGTCTTCCTTCCACCGGAAAAAAAATGGTCCCTGATTGTGAACAGCAACAGAAGTTACATTATTACGCCATTAGATGGCAGCAAAGGCAGTAGCGAAGACTTTTACATTGAAAAGACTGAATTGTTGTGAACACGAAACAAGACGCAACTGACAAATGCTTTGACTAGTGCTGTCAGTCACGGGAAAACCCCTTAACTGTTAAAAGGACAAGATGATACATCAGGCATTTAAACAGATTTTTTTATTATGAACATATGACTGACCTGAAGGATAATGCTAAATCTGAATGCAGGTAATAAACTCCCTCAATCAATCTCTTTCTCACAATACTCTTCTACATAATACAGTAAGCTTCAATGAACAATATCAATGAGAACAAACAGTTCACGTTGCTAATAGTGGTTGCCTATAGAGTGTTGTGTAGTGATACACAGAACCGTTGGGTGAAGCGGTCATAGCTGTGGTTTATCGTGAATAAAACACAGCTATTGACCAATCAGAATCAAGGACAGGAACAAACTGTTTTATAATAATCCATAATCTGGTCCTGTAATCATAATTGTGTGTGAAAACAATTAAAAGTTCTTGCTGTTTTACTGCCTCTAGCGTTCATTTCTGTTAGAAACTGCAGTGATATGTACGCATTGGTACGTATTTTGTGTTTTGCAAAAATGTTGACACAGCTACGTTTTTCCAATGAGCCTGTGTTCAATAAGAAATGTATCTTGAGCAGCATATCATCATATTAGAATGATTTCTGAAGGATCATGTGAAACTGAAGACTGGAGTAATGATGCTGAAAATTAGTGTACATAATGGAACAACCTATCTAGCTGTAGTAAGGAGGAAACTGAACACATTAGTATTAACACTTGACAATAATAATAATAATAATAAAATCAAATATCATGTCAGCTGGACATTATGTTCATCTGTTGGTGTTCTGTGTTATTTATTTATTTTTTAAATAAATGTATACTACCTGGAAGTTTATGTTTATGCAGGCTTACAGACCAAAACTACCATTTCCTTCACTTGCCACTTGACAATTCTAAGTCTGTTTCAAGCATTTTTGGCAAATTTCACAGGATTTCCCGTTGGATTGCTGGCCAGAAGCTTAGAATCCAACTGCCGGCCTATCTTTTAAATATCCATGGATATTTAAAAATGAGTTTTTCCTGTACTGTGAACTCTGCATTACATTTTCGTGTAGCTTCTAGGCAGGTTCTATCTTTAAAAGAAACTTCAAAAAAATAAGCATCCAAATTTTTGATCAAAGACCTGTGTCTACAGTTTGTGGTGCATGTTGTATATACAGTGAGCATTTGTACCAAAGTTTGAGAGGTCATTTCAGCATCAGAGAGTGAGAACAACAACACTGCCACAATCTAGATAGGTGGGTGCCATATATGTGGGAAGAACTATCAGCCATAGCTGCAGCAAAATACAGCACAATGTTCTTACAGTGGTGCTGTAATGAATGTGAAGTTTGGTATCTTTGAGGAGTATCTTTGCCAGTTATAGTACGAACACATAAAATGCTATTTATTTATTTAGGCATACAGTATTTTTTTCTAATCTACGTTTATTGTTTCACTGAATGTACAGAAAGGTGTTCCAGTGATTATAACTGTACAGTGAGTGCACATAGGCAGTTTAAATCTACTGAAATGTGCAAAAGTGCAGGTTCAAGAGCTCAAATATCTTTCTTTATTTTAAACAGCCTCTAAAAACCAACTACAAGAAGCTTACTGCAGGAACTCAAATTCATCAGGAAAATGAAATGCTTGCTTTTAACGGATGCTCAGAGATGGAAGCTGTAGAATCCGAGGGATATGATGAATGGAGTGTTCTAAAGGAAGGGGACGCATCATTCAGCTCACAAGTCATCTGTTTATTTCCCTAAAAGACATATGTCTAATCCTTGGAGAGAACAAGGTCTATAACCTCTGGTAATAAATGTATCATTTGAGCACTGGAAATACCGTTTTAATGCTTCTATTTAGGGATCTCTGTGAAAACAAAAAGATAAAGAAATTTCCATTGCTGAATTATTCAGCATGCATATGAGCATATGGTTGAATTCCAGAGATGCATGTATCCACCCATTCAATCATTCCTCATCTATGCAGTCACCTGCAATCTCTGCATTAATGTGCTGTAACGTGCATTAACTTGCCTGTCTGTCCATCTCATGAAGAATCGCCACTCTTTACTCTGTGATGTTCTTGCAAGGATTAGCTCTGCATCTCTCAGGCCAGTAGAGAGCAGACATGAGCTGCTCTGCATACACCAAAGTTAGAGCTTCTGTGATATAAAAAAAAAGGAGTCATAACAATATAATTGTGATATCAGATATAATAAAATGAAAATATATATATACAGTCAAACCAAAATTTATTCAGACACCTTGAACATTTCATTCATTAATACAGTTTATTCACTTTAGTTTAAAAAATGGTAATAAAATATGACAAGATCTCAGAGTTAAACTGTGTCAGAAAAAAATAATCTTAATTATGTCATATAACACTTAAGCAAAACACAGTCAGGTCAAAGTGTCTGAATAATTTTTGGTTCCAAATGTTTTATCAATTTTACTGGTAGTCCACTGTATGAAGAATTTTTGGGTATATTATGTCACAGTTTACTTTATTTTGCTATCCTCACTTACATAAATTAACTATTGTGTCCTGTAAAAATATGTCAAAAATATCAAAACTTTTGACTGTTTGACTGGATTGACTGTATATATGAATAAATTGAGCTACTATAATATGAATATTCCTCTTATCATTACTGCTTTCACTGTTATTGGTACTGCAGTTTTTCAGTGTATTTGGAAAAAGTGGCACCAATTTGATATAAATAAATAATAATAATAATAATAATAATAATAATAATAA